>CAUYRT010059253.1:0-81961 GCA_963574885.1 Lepilemur ruficaudatus
TGATAAGACCCCTCCCTATGCCTTACCATAAATAGTCTTTTCTTCCCCACCTCCCACCAAAATCATGGCTTGTTGGAATAAGTAGTCTTGTTTAAAGTCCTTCCAATCAAAACTTGCTCTGCCAGCACTTCCACATACAAACCTGTCCTCCCTCACCCATAAAACTTGCCCCAAATACTAGATCGAGGAGACAGATTTGAGTTGGCCTGCTCTCTCCTTGCTGGTCAACTTGCAATAAAGCTTTTATTTTCTCAAAACCTGGTGCCCTTCGTATTGGCTTCTGTGTGCATCAGTTAGTGAGACCATTGCTTGGTAACAAGGGCAGCTTCTGGCCAACAGCCAACAAGGATATGAGTCCCTCAGTCCCACAACCCTATCACCAAACACTACGTGGGCTTGGAAGCAGATCCTGCCCCAGTTGACCCTGAGATGATCATGGCCCTGGCTGACACCTTGACTGCATCCATGTGAGAGCCCTGAAACAGAAGACCCAGCTAAGCAATACCCAGATTCCTGACTCACAGAAGCTATGAGATAAAAAATGTGTGTTGTTTTAAGCCACTAAGTTTTGGGCTAATTTGTTGCTCAGCAATAGATAACTAAAACAGTAGGTATATAATGCTGTTTAGTAGATGAAACGTCATCTCTCATCCAGCTAGAATGTCAATTTAGACCAGATTATTTCAAACTGTAGGTTGCAATCCATTAGTGGGTCATGAAATCAGTTTAAAGGGTTGTAATCTACATTTAAGAAACATTGAAATAGAATAGAATAAAATAGAAGATCTCATCGACCATCACACTTAGTAAGGGTAAGTGCTGTTCCACTAATTTTTTTTTTTCTTTTGAGACAGAGTCTCATTCTGTTGCCCGGGCTAGAGTGCCATGGCATCATGCCTAGCTCACAGCAACCTCAAACTCCTGGGCTCAAAGGATCCTCCTGCCTCAGCCTCCTGAGTAGCTGGGACTTCAGGTGCGTGCCACCATGCCCAGTTAATTTTTTCTATTTTTAGTTGCCCAGCTAATTTTTTTCTATTTTTTTAGTAGAGATAGAGTCTCACTCTTGCTCAGGCTGGTCTCGAACTCCCAACCTCAAGCGATCCTCTTGCCTTGGCCTCCCAGAGTGCTAGGATTATAGGCGTGAGCCACCTTGCCCGGCCTCCACTAAATTTTTGTTTCATGATCGATTGTTTCCTTAATACTCCCTTTCTTTTCTGGACCTAGCTTTTCTGAGAATGTGGGTAGGGAGGAAGTTGTAGGGGCAAAGGGCAAGTGTTTCTTTATTGGGTCCAGCTGTAATCTTATGTTGGTTGCTATTTCTCTGTTGAAACAGACTGGCCATGGGGGTTCTCTGCAGGCCAGGCATCCCAAAGCTGGTATCCCATGGGACTTATTGGAGTTCTTCAGAGGCTGGCTCAATTTCTTCCTCTAGTCTCAAGCCCAGCTCCTCCTACTGCCTCTTGCTGCTGGGGTCTCCTCCTCAGAAGACAACCTTGGAGACAATCTTCATGGGGCTCAAGCTCTGGTACTTTTCAAAGGATCCACTTGGACTATAAATCTCACCCTGCTGAGCAGTGGGCACATATGCTGCTCCACTCTAGTGCCCTCTCTCTGAGCTGCCATTCAATCACTTCTTTCTATTCCCAAGAACAGAAGCAGATCAGCCCACTTCTTCTCCTAGTCACCGCCAACCAGACAGCCAGTTTCCTCTTCTTGCAGCTCTTAGTCTGAGGGTCACTCTTAGAGCCTCCTTTGACTTAGGAGGGACACCTCTTACTTCCCATCTCTACTCTCCACCCCATAAGGCCTGAGACCCCTTGACTCTTTCCCTTAGCATCACCAAGGTCCTTTTGTGAAAACTTTAAAAAGAGGATTTAAATTGAAATGGAATTAGCTTAGTTGAAATGGAATTAGCTTTGTTCTGCTATACATCCTAGGGAGGGTGGGGTGGCAATGACTAGCATTCACTTTGCAATGTGGGGAACTTAAGTAACTCCTCTTTAACTTTGGACTCAAGACACCAATTTTGGAACAAGGGAAAATGTCCCATTCCAATGCTGTGAAGCATTTGCTGACCTCCCCTCTGCAATCGAGTGGCCTTTATTTTTTTATTTTTTGAAACAGGGTCTTGCTCTGTCTCCCAGGCTGGAGTGCAGTGGCCCAGTCATAGCTCACTGTAGCCTCAAATTGCTGGGTTCAAGTGATCCTCGGCCTTGGCCTCCCAAAGTGCTGGGATTACAGGCATGAAGCACTGTGCCCAGACTGTGTGGCTTCTTGAGAACTTCTGCTAAACCTGTGTATTCTCTAACCAAAATTGTTACATACTGTTATTTATTGAGGCTTTGTCAGCAGGCTAGTCTTACCTATCAATTCACAGTCAGGACATGCAACGTGGTTTCTTGGGGAGGTTTTTATTTTATTTTTTAAAAGAGTTCTAAAAAATGCAACATAATGAATTCACATCTTTGAATTTTTAAAATTGAAAATAATTCAGTCAACTATGGAACTTTTTTTTCCCAACTTCACTGCTAAGTTTCATGAGAGAAGGAAGGCTTTTTGAAGATGTTTAGATTGTGCTACTAAAACCAGGAGGCTCTAAGGCATTTAAAATTAAGTTGGAAAAGTTAAACATAGAGTTACCGTATGATTTAGCAATTCCACACTGAGTTCTGTACCTAAAAGAACTGGAAAACAGATATTCAAACAAATGCTTGTACATGAATGTTCATAGCAGCATTATTTGTATTAGCCAAAAAGAGTAAACAATCCAGGTGTCATCAGTAGATGAATGGATAAACAAAATGTGGTATAGGCATACAGGGGAGGATTATTCAGGCCTAAAAAGGAATAAAAAGTGCTTATAGATGCTACAACATGAGTTAACCTTGAAAATACTGTTAAGGAAAAGAAGCCAGACACAAAAGGTTATATACTATATGATTCCATTAATATAAAATCCCCAGAATAGGTAAATCCATAGAATTAGAAAGTAGATTAGGGGTTGGCAGGGGCTGAAGGAAAAGGGGAACCTGCTAACTGGTTCCCGGCATATTTTTGCGCGGGTGGAGGGCTGATGAAAATGTTCTGGAACCACACAAACACTCAGGTGATGGTTGCACATTTGGTGATGTATTACACCCACTGAATTGTGAACTTTAAAATGGCTCATTTTATGTTAAACAGATTTTACCTCAATAAAAATAAACTGAATTGGTAGCTAAGATACCGAAACGCAGTGCGGAATCGTTCTCACATTCATTACGACGAGCCTGTGGAAGGCTGCGTGCGCTCAGCCCTCCCAGACCGGCCCCATCGGGTTGGCGGGACACGCGCGGCGTCGGTAGGTCAGCTCGCAGACCGGCCCCGGGCGACGGCCTGGGCTCGGGGGCGGGGCCTGGCGCGGGGGCGGGGCCGGGGCGGACCGGGTGCGTCGGGCTGAGGCCTTCGCCGGTTGCCGGGAGAACCGGCAACAACAAAAGGCGCGGGCGGCGGCGGCGCGGCAGAGCGAAACCGAGGAGTCCTGCGCTCGCCGCCAGAGACCGGGGCTTTCCCGAGCCGGTCAGTGCGCCGCGGGCCGGGCGGTGCGGGGAAGTGGGGCGCCCTGCGGCCCTTGCGCCCGCGCTCCGGGCCCGCCGTTGGGAGGAGGCGGCGTCGGCCGGGGATCGGGGTTGCCGCGGGCTGGGTTAGGGGAGCGGTTGGGGCGTCGGCGAGGCCGAGGAGGGCGCCCACGGGGGCCCGGGGCCGGCGCTGGGAGCCGCGCGAGCGGCCGGAGGCAGAGCGCCCCTTCTGGGGGAGAAGGGCCCGGGGAACTGGACGGACGCGACGGAACGCGGGAGCGAGCGCCTCCGAGCGGACCCCGCGTACGTCTCGTGTTCATACTTCCCGCTGCGGAGGTGGAGAGGCGCGGGAAGGCCACCGTCTGTGAGCGGTCGCCCTGTCGCGGGCCTCCTCCTCCCATCGTGGAGGTCGAAACTCGGGTGCTTTGAGGCGCTGTGCCAGCCCGAGAGCCCCCTCCCTCGCAGGCGGGTGATAATGGAGAGCGAGAAAGGGCGCCCACATTGTGTTCTGAAACACCTTTTAAATAACACCACCCCCTCCAATTTTTAAAATCTTTGTTTTCCCTCTCTTTACTCTTTTATCTTTTACACATTTGGGGCCTTTTCTGAAATCCTTGTGCGATTCACTATCCATCTTCTGGGAAGTTTTTTATGTAAATGTTAGTTATTAACAAACCGCAAGTTTAAGACAACCACTGCTTTCTGAGAAACCAAGGGTACAGGATGGCAACGGTATTGGGAGACACCTATTCCTTCCTGATCAATGACATGGCGTCAGGGATTAAAGAATACTTACCTTGCCTTTGCTCAGATTTCAGAAACCCATTAAGTATGCCTAAATATTACCAGCCAATCAGATTTCACCGTTTGTCACATTTGGTGACGTGCGTGTTTCTGACGACTACAATTGATCAGAATCTGAAGGGACTATAACTGATCAGAATCTGAAGAAGTATAAGTGCTAGCGATTTTTTTTAAAAAAGCTTCTTGTATATTGTTTTACAAGCCACGTGTTTATGGACCATTATTATTATTATTTCTTTAAAATTTTTTTCTTTTATCGATCCCAACATATCATTTTTTAATGGTTAGAATGGATGAGTTTCAATTACCTTTATATCCAAATTGTTTATAGATATTACCATTATAAAAACCAAAAAAGTAAAAATATCCCAATTACATTTGACATTTTTTATTAGCACATTCATTGGAAGCAGTTAGTTTGGCTTAACATAGCCCATGACTTTTGCTTTAATGTGATGGCATAAAAAAATAAGCTCATCTGTATGATAACTTCAAATGTAGGTGTTCAGAGACATTTGGAAGAATCAACTTAGCATCCCTACAGTTTGGAAAAGTTTCTGGTACCAAATGATTGTAGAGTCCTTTAGGGTCCAAGAAAGGATTTACCATACACATGACCATGTATTTTTTTAAATGCAAAATTTCACTGGAATGATTACAACTACCAAGGTTTGGTGTATTCCTTTGTTTTGGCCATTAATGGTAGTTTGTTGACTCTGTTTTGGGATTTTTACAGCCCAAGAGACCTGGTATTTTTTTGCTCTCAGTGGGCTTTTAGTAAATGTTTTTTGTTGTGATCCTCTTCTGACTATCCAGTCACAGAATTGTAAGTGCAAAGTTTTGCTGCAGGGTTTTTAAAGGCTAGTGAATATTAAATGTTAATATATCAACATTTCCATAGCAAGTAGTGCTTAAAATGTTATTTCTGCTATGAAATAACATAGTCTGCTATTACTTAATGATAGTTTTCAGGACTCAGCATCTCCAAAGAGCCTAGCATCAACCTCAAACTGATTACTTTTCATCATATGCACTTAAGCATTATCATAGATTACTCATTTGTTACCTTTTTTAGCTTTGATGTAGTGTAAGCTTTATCCTACCAAGACGGTGAACATTTGTGTACACATTTTTATGCAAATATGTGTTTTCATTTCTCCTAGAAGTGGAATTGCAGGGTCAAATGATAACCCTGTGTTTAACTTGTTGGGGACCTGCCAGTCTGTTTTTCAGCCATTTTACATTTGTACCATTTTACATTGCCACCAGGAGTGTATGAGAGTTCCAGTTTCTCTACACTCTTGCCAAAACTTATTATGACCTGCCTTTTCTTTTTTTAGAGACAAGGTCTCACTGTGTCACTCAGGCTGGAGGGAAGTGGCACGGTCATGGTTCATTGCAACATTGATCTCCTGGGCTCAAGTGATCCTCCCGCCTTAGCCTCCTGAGTAGCTAGGACTGCAGGCACATACCATCATGCCTGGCTAATTTTTAAAAACATTTTTTGTGGAGACAGGGTCTTGCTAGGGTGCCCCGGCTGTTCTTGATCAAGTGATCCTCCTGCCTTGGCCTCCCAAAGTGCTAGGATTGTAAGTATGAGCCACTGTGCCTGGCCTAATGTTTGCTTTTAACAGGTGTATAATTCCTCAATTATTTCTTTGCCTTAATTTTCTAACTCCCTAATTATTCAATGTTTAGATTAATGAACTAGAAATCATTAGCACTGTAGAAATAAAGGCACAATGGAATCCTATGTATTTATCACTTAGCTTTACCAACTCATGGCTTCCATCCTCTAGATTATTTTGAAGCAAGCCCAAGACATCATATCATTTCATCTATAAATTAATGATGTACTTTATGAGGTAGATTTACTCTTTGTAACTATTTTATATTGGAACAAAACCTGCTCTAATTGACTTTGCTTTATAGATGGTTAGTTTATTGGATAAGAGGAGTTAATAATTAAAATTTGTTTTTTATTTCATTACACAGAAGTCCAGATCTTATGTAAAATGGATATTTCTCACACTACATACTGAACATTAAGTAGAAAATCTGTTAAGTAAAATCTAAGCTGCCATGGAAGAAATACCAATAAAAGTTGCCGTAAGAATTAGACCTCTGCTCTGCAAAGAAGTTCTTCATAATCATCAAGTTTGTGTGAGAGTTATTCCGAACACCCAGCAAATTATCATTGGGAGAGATAGAGTCTTTACTTTTGATTTTGTTTTTGGCAAAAATTCAACTCAAGATGAAGTTTATAATACATGTATAAAGCCCCTAGTGTTGTCACTCATTGAGGGCTATAATGCAACTGTTTTTGCCTATGGACAGACTGGATCTGGGAAGACGTACACCATTGGAGGAGGCCATGTTGGTAAGATTACTCTCTGACATTTTGTCAAACACTAGAAAGAAGCTAAAATAAGACAATACTTGACACACAGTATTGATATTGGTTAAATAATAAAAGAATGAATAGTATAATCTGATATGATCATAAGATCATCTTTGAAAGATTTGTTCTTAAATATTGATGTTTCATTAAGAAATCTAATTTATGGTTATATAATATTTGCATGAGGACAGAAGTTTAATTCAGTGTGTCCAGCCCTTGTTATTTTGAACAAAATTGTAATAGAGATAAATGAGTTAACATTAGATTTTGCATCCTTTAACAAGTCAGTTGTAAATATTTAGAGTCCTGCAACCAGGACTTAGGGGTAGTAGGAAAAATTTATTGTGTGGTTAAAATGTCTTTTTTTTTTCATTTTCTAGCCAGATACTGAATATATTAGGATATAATGTCTGCTGCTGGTAATTCCATCTTGGAAAAGATGCAAACAATCCCAACCAACCCACCCAATCACAATTCTGATTTTTTTTTCCACCATAGATTATTTTTGCCTATTCAAGAACTTCATATTAATGGAATCATACAGAGTAAGAAGTTTTGGAAAAGATAGAATCATAGGCTTTCCTGTAGAATTGGAGGGAACATTGGAAATCATTTCTCTTCATTGATAAGTGAGGAGCCTAGGCCTGGAGATGTTCAGTTAGGTGGCTAGTGGTGAAGAGATATGAAGAGATTGTTAGGTGGCTAGTGGTGAAGCAGGGGATTGAAAGCCAAGTCCTCTGTTGAGACTGTTGACTCTATTGGTATTTTTCTACTAAAAGCAAACTTTTGAATATTGCACACAGGCATCATTGTCTAAAAATTTAGTTAGTATTCGTTATATGTGCAGTGGCTTTCAGTATTTTTTCATTTTTCTACTTCTCAACTGTAAAATATGTGACTTTCAGAAACTTCTCACATTACTTGCATGAATGTGGGGGAGCCTCAGAGGGTGACTACATAGTTTGAGGAAGTCTTTATTCCAAAGATTAAATGGAGAGGCCTTAAGAGCCCACTACCCCCAATTTTTACAAATCTATGTTCTAGAGGATTAGGAGATTACAGATACTAGATTTTAGGATCTCACAATAAAAATAATTCAGTTTTTCTATATAAACTATGGTTTTTCTTGTAGCCTTTTTTTTTGATTGGCAAATATCTTATAATCTCACTGACCCAGTGTGCGCTTTATGCCAATAAGAGTTATAAAATGTTCAGAGGTTGTTGTAATTATAGCACTACTGTTTTTTTAATTAAGAGACCATGAGTATTATTTTAATTCTGTAAGGGAAAAAGTTGTTAAAGTTATCTGTTGTTCTAAAATATTTTAACTGCTTTTAAAATCTCCATACCAGAAGAAATAGACCACCATTAAAAACAGTTTTGGTGTTTTCTTTCTACTTTTTTTTAAATTAAAGAAATGTATATTATAAAAAGGGTTGCAAGTGGTACATAAGAAATTAAATTAAACAAGTGAAAAGCTCCTCTGGCCCCAAGAAATATCAGTTTAATGCACAGTAGCCATATTACTCAAACACATGTAGTTTTTTGGTATTTTTGTTGGTTTTGTTTGTTTAATCAGATGTTATACCTGTGGTTCTGTAACTTTTTTTCACATTTAATAGTATAAAATATCATTTCACTTCTTCCCATTTGGGTCATAGAAATTAATCTCATTTTTGACTGTATAATATTAGATAATGTGAATGAATCGTAGTTCATCCCTTCCAGTATTAATGGATGTTTAGGTTGTTTCTGATTTTTTTTTGAGATGGAGTCTCCCTCTGTTGCCCTAGGTAGAGTGCAGTGGCATCATCATAGTCACTGCAAATTCAAACTCCTGGGCTCAGGCAATCCTCTTGCCTCAGCCTCCCAAGCAGCTGGGCCTACAGTTGCACACCACGACGCCCGGCTAATTTTTCTATTTTTAGTAGAGACGGAGTCTCACTTTTGCTCAGGCTGGTCTCCAACTCATGAGCTCAAGCAGTCCTCCCTCCTCAGCCTCCCAGAGTACTAGGATTACAGGCGTGAGTCACTGCGCCTTGCCTTGTTTCTGATTTTTACTGTTCTAAAAAACTTGCAGTGTATATCTTTGTACATTTAACTTTATAGATTCCTAGAGACGGATATACTAAGTCAAAGAGTAGGCACATTTAAAATGTAGATTAGGGTCGGGCGCAGTGGCTCACACCTGAAATCCTAGCATTTTGGGAAGCCGAGGCGGGTGGATTGTTTGAGCTCAGGGGTTCGAGACCAGCCTGAACAAGAGTGAGACCCCATCTCTACTAAAAAAATAGAAATAAATTAGCTGGACAACTAAAAATATATAGAAAAAATTAGCCGGGCATGGTGGCACATGCCTGTAGTCCCAGCTACTCGGGAGGTTGAGGCAGGAGGATTGCTTGAGCCCAGGAGTTTGAGGTTGCTGTGAGCTAGGCTGACACCACGGCACTCTAGCCTAGGCAACAAAGTGAGACTCTGTCTCAAAAAAAAAAAAAAAAGTAGGATTAGATCAGTCTTAACAAATTACCCTCCAAAAAAGCAATATTAGTTTAAATTCCTACCACCAAAATATGAAAGCCATTTGCTGATATCCTTGTCACTTAGTAATATTATAAATTCAGGTTTTTTCCATCTGAAAGGTGAAAAATTATACTTTCTTGTTTAAAGTTATATTTATTTCTTGGTATATTAGTGAAATTAGTGAGCATTTTCTATTTCTAAGCTTGTCTATGTAGGATACCAGTTCTGGGTCAGTTGTCTGCTGTTTCATTATTTTAAAAAAGGTTTTTTTGATACAAGTCTTTCTCTGTTGCCTGAGCTAGAGTGCAGTGGTGTCATCATAGTTCAGTGCAGCCTCCAACTCCTGGACTCCAGTAATCCTCTAGTCTCAGCCTCCAGAGTAGTTGGGACTATAGGCGCACACATCCATCCATGCTTGGCTAATTTTTCTATTTTTTGTAGAGATGGAGGTCTCAATATTGCCCAGGCTGGTCTCGAACTCCTGGGCTCAAGCGATCCTCCTGCCTCGGCCTCTCAAAGTGCTAGGATTACAGATGTGAACCACACCTGGTCTGCTGTTTGATTATTGACCATGCATATTATTTATTGTTTCTTTTTCCCAATAAATATTTATTGAGCATCTGCAGTGTCTAGGGTATCATGCCAGGCACTATGGCAGAATGAAAATCTCTTTTTTTTTGAGACAGAGGCTCACTCTCTTGGCTGGGCTAGAGTGTCGTGGCGTTAGCCTAGCTCACAGCAACCTCAAACTCCTGGGTCAAACGATCCTCCTGCCTCAGCCTCCCAGGTAGCTGGGACTACAGGCACGTGCCACTGTGCCTGGCTAATTTTTTCTGTTTTTAGTTGTTTTGGCTAATTTCTTTCTGTTTATAGTAGAGATGGGATCTTGCTCTTGCTCAAGCTGGTCTGGAACTCCTGAGCCCAAGCAATCCTCACGCCTCGGCCTCCCACAGTGCTAGGATTACAGGCGTGAGCCACTACGTCTGGCCTCTTATTTTTTAATATGATGCTTATTTAAGCTAATATTCATTTTCTTGCTTTTCAGAACCTTGGATTTACTGACCTTTACGAAGGCATAACCTTTTCCAAAACCTTTTGTTTACCCTTTAAATACCATGTAACAGCTACATGATGGCTGCTGAGGTTTTACAAATTTTCTCACTGAAATAGTCTATTTTAGGAATATAAGACTAATATTGCAAATGTGATACTTAAATCACCAAAATACATATTGAAGCTTTATTATAAATATTTGAAATTCAGCTTTTTGGTAAGGCTTTTGATTTATTGTGCTTTGTTATCTCATGAAGTGAGGAATAAATGAGCCATTTCTGGTCAGTTGTGTATTCTGGCTAATTTAGATTGCTTATCTACACTATAGTTTGAAAGGGTTTAGACATTTCCTATTGGCTAGTTCCTGGAAGCTCTTAAAAAGGAATCTTCACTTTCTCTCTGTATGATATTAGAAAAAACCTACAGTTTCCTTTACTTGCCACATGATGGTAGTCTTGCATCTTAAATTAGGTGAAAGGCAGCCATCCAAGTTAATAGAGATTCAGATTTTCAGGATGTTTCTTGCCCAAAATCTAAACTTTGGTTATCTTCAACTGGAAGATTGGACACAAGTTGTTTTTAAGGTTCACTTGCAAGCCGACTTTTTGTTGCTTCGAGTATATTTTCAATGGAACCATGCTAAAAATGGTGGGCAGATTTCTAAACTGGCCTATAGAAACTTTAAGTCTCAATTTTTCCTTCCACTTATTTTAAGTTGTATCTTATATTTTTTTTTTACTGTTTTTTTATTTTATTTTATTTTTTATTTTAATTTTTTATTTGAGACAGGGTCTTTTTGTTTGAGACAGGGTCTGTCAACTCCGGGTGCAGTGCAGTGGTGTCATCGTAGCTCAATTCAGTCTTGAACTCCTGGGCTCAAGTCATCCTCCTACCTCAGCCCCCCGAGCAGCAGGGGCTATAGGTGTGAGCCACCACACCCGGCCCTCATTCTTTCTTAAATCCACTCTATTTAGACTTTCACCTCCACTACCATTAAAACTGTACTTGCAAGATAATCATAAATGACCTTCACTTTGCTAAAAATCCAGTGGTCTTTTCTCATATCTCATCTTACTGGACCTATCAGCAGATTTGATACACATTCTGCACTTGGTTTCTAGGCTACCACATTCTTGGTTTTCCTCCTACTTAACTGACTGCTCCTCACGATTCTTTGCTGGTTCCTTGTAAGTGAACCAATAAATGAAGTGCCCTAGGGCTCAGACTTTTGGTACTTTTCTCTTCTGACTCTACTTTCTTGGTGATCTCATTCACTCTCATGACATTAAATACCATATATATGTCGCTGACTTCTAATTTTCAACTGCTTATTCAACCTGAGGAATGCTTAATAGACATCTCAAGCTTAGTAGATTAAAAACTGAACTTCTACCATTTTCCCCTCAAGCCAACTGAATACCCATCTTTCCCCATATAACTTGATGGCAATTCCAGTGGCTCAAGACAAAACCTTGGAGTTATCCTTGATTCAATTGCTTTCTTTCACATCCCGCATCCAGTCTGTTAGGATATCTTAATAGCTCTCCCTTCAACATAAATCCAGAATCCAGCTACCATCCTGGTATGAGCCATCATTCTGTCTACCACTTGACTCCCTTGACTCCCACATTACTGCAGTAGCCTCGTCAGTGGTTCTGTCCTGCTTCTACCCTTGTAAAATACAGCAGCAAGAGTGGTCTTTTAAAAATCTCAAGCAATAGTAAATTACTGCTCTGTTCCACTGGCTCTCATCTCACTCCAATTAAAACCCAAAGTGTACAGTGGTTTGTAAGGACCTCCATGAAAGAAGCTTTCTGGCTTCTGTCACTTCTTTGACCTCATCTCCTATCACTCTGCCTTTGCTCCCTCTGCAACAGTCGTGCTGGCCTCCTTGAATCACACCAATTTAATGAATCACACCAATTTAATGCCTTCACAGTGGCTGTTTCCTCTGTCTGGGACACTTTCCTCAGCTATCCACGGGGCCCCTCCACCACCTCTTTTAAGTCTTTGCTTGGCTGGGCGCGGTGGCTCACGCCTGTAATCCTAGCACTCTGGGAGGCCGAGGCAGGAGGATCGCTCAAGCTCAGGAGTTTGAAACCAGCCTGAGCAAGAGCGAGACCTTATCTCTACTAAAAATAACAAGAAATTAATTGGACAACTAAAAATATATAGAAAAACTTAGCCGGGCGTGGTGGCACATGCCTGTAGTCCCAGCTAGTCGAGAGGCTGAGGCATGAGGCAGTAGGATCGCTTGGCCCAGGAGTTTGAGGTTGCTGTGAGCTACGCTGACGCCATGGCACTCTATCCCGGGCAACAGAGTGAGACTCTGTCTAAAAAAAAAAAAAAAGTCTTTGCTCAAATGTCAGCTTCTAAATGATGCCCACCATGACCTGCCTATTTAAAGTTGTGAGTATTTCCCACCCCATATACTTCCAGTCCCCTTACCCTGCCCTATTTTCTTCTCCAGATACATTTAGCACCTTTTAATATACCATGTAATTCACTTATCAGTTGTTTTTTTGTTTTGTTTTTGTTTTTTTGTTATTGTCTGTCTTTTGTACAAGGGCAGAGATTTCTTCTCCCACTGTTTTGTTCACTGATGGTTCCCAGAATCCTAGAACAGTGCCTGGCATATAATAGGTACTAAATAAATATTTGTTGAATAAATGCATGAACAAATTCTAAGGGGATGGATGTGAAAACTTTTATCTATGTATTTTATGGTTGTGATTCAAAAATATTATAGAGAAATATAAGAAAATAATGTATTAACTGTACATTTTGGGTTGTAGCTTTACTTATATTTTAAGTTCTAGATATGCTTTCTTTTTCTAAATTTTCAGCTTCAGTTGTGGAAGGTCAAAAGGGTATCATTCCTCGAGCTATCCAAGAAATATTTCAAAGCATCTCTGAACATCCTAGCATTGACTTCAATATAAAAGTATCTTATATAGAAGTATACAAGGAAGAACTAAGAGATCTTTTAGAATTGGAGACATCTATGAAGGATCTTCACATCCGAGAAGATGAAAAAGGAAACACAGGTAGTAGCCCACTAAATTGATTGCCTTCATTAGCAAACAGACATGCTTTAATTCAGTTTCTGGATATATTTTAGAAATTTTTAAAAACAGATACAGAAGCAAAATGAATTTACTTTTAAATTGAATGGCTTATTGATTATCAATGTTATTTAAATAAATCAGATGGAAAAGTAGTTCAGACTGATTGGTAAGGTGAAGTTATTAATTTGTAATTCAAGATATTGATTTCCCGCTGGGCATAGTGGCTCACGCCTGTAATCCTAGCACTCTGGGAGGCTGAGGCGGGAGGATCGTTTGAGCTCAGGAGTTCAAGACCAGCCTGAGCAAGAGCAAGACCCTGTCTCTACTAAAAAAATAGAAAGAATTTAGCTGGACAACTAAAAAATATATATATATATATTAAAAAATGAGCTGGGCACGGTGGCACATGTTTGTCGTCCCAGCTACTTGGGAGGTTGAGGGAAGAGGATCGCTTGAGCCCAGGAGTTTGAGGTTGCTGTGAGCTAGGCTGATGCCACGGCACTCTAGCGTGGACAACAGAGTGAGACTTTGTTTCAAAAAAAAAAAAAAAAAAAGATACTGATTTCCTATAAATTGTCCCTCTGTGGCCTGACCTCAAGTGAGACTGATACAGGCTAAATTTGTTTTTGTATCTTTTTTTCCTCTCAGATATATCCCAAGATTGGGGATGGCTTTTCCTTTAGGAACTTTCTTCCTCTTTGATTTTTGTCCCAGCATACCTTTTTTTTTTTAAGTTAGAGTTTATGTTTTTGCTTTTCCACGTTGACATTTACATGTTCTGTGTGCCTCTGAAGTTCTGACTTTTTGTGATAGTAACTTGTTAATCTCATTACCTAATATTCATTTGTTTGAAAATGGGAAGGTCAAAATGCAAATATTTTAAGGAATAATTTCTGCTTTTCTGATTTTAAAGCTAATGTTCATAGAATATTTTGAAAACAGGAAAGTATAAGGAAGAAAGTTAAAGATTACCTCAGAACCTAGAAATAGCATCTTCTCTTTTCAGTGTATTTCCTTCCAGATTTCTTTTTCTGTTTACATATAATTTCTTTTCTTTTTTTAAGAAGAAGAATCTCACTCTGTCACCCAGGCTGGAGTGCAGTGGTGTGATCATAGCTCACTGCAGCCTCAAACTCCTGGCTCAAGTAATCCTCTTGCCTCAGCCTCCCGAGTAGCTGACATTATTTCCATCAGGCACATGCCTCCATGCCCATCTAATTTTTAAAAAATTTTTTGTAGAGATGGAGTCTCACTGTGTTGCCCAGGCTGGTCTCGAACTCCTGGCCTCAAGTGATCTTCCCAGTTCAGCCTCCCAAAGTGCTGGGATTGTAGGCACCTGGCCCTGTGTCACTATTTTTTTTATAAAGCTACCAGTTGATTTGGGTTTGAGAGGCATAATGCTCACAGCCTAACATTAGAAACATTTTATAAAAGTTTTAATATGATTTATAATTATATTGCCATATTCTATAAACTCTGATATTATAGCACTGCCTGTTTGTGGGAAGGTACTTTCAATGAGCTAGGTTGTTAAAAAAAGTGTCATGATGGCAATACTGTCAATGAAATGATTATTTTTTGAATAAATAGTGACGTGACAGGATCTGAGTGAAGAAGCAGCATGGCACTAATTCTAGATCAGGAGCTTTACTGCTCTGATTCAAAGCCCAAATCCACCTACTCCACTTTAAAATATTTTTGGATATAAACAAATAATGTAGTTAGTAAGCTTATTAGGTTATATTTTGTTCTTATTCTGCTGTTGAAATAGAAACTTTCCTTTTTTGAATTGTCATCTCATCTGTTTACCTTGCACTCTGATATTACATAGGCCATATCTGTTTTTAAAATGAATAACCAGCTTTATTTATATTGAATTTTTGACTCATCATTAATTATGACTCCACATATCAAAAAACCTAAAAGCTAAGGATGGCTTGACTAGTAAAATAACTAAAAAAAACTAATTTCTTTTAATTATCTCTAATTAATTCTTCTAATCTAATGATTAACTCTTTTAAATTATGTTTAATCTATTATCTTTTTTTTTTTTTTTTTTGAGACAGAGTCTCACTCTGTTGCCCAGGCTACAGTGCTGTGGCGTCAGCCTAGCTCACAGCAACCTCAAACTCCTGGGCTCAAGCGATCCTCCTGCCTCAGCCTCCCAAGTAGCTGGGACTACAGACATGTGCCACCATGCCCGGCTAATTTTTTCTATTTTTGGTAGAGATGGGGTCTCACTCTTGCTCAGGCTGGTCTTGAACTCCTGAGCTCAAATGATACTCCCGCCTCAGCCTCCCAGAATGCTAGGATTACAGGCATGAGCCACCGCGCCTGGCCAATCTATTATCTTTTAATTAATCTATTAGACTTTACAAATCAAAATACTGGAATAAAGAGTTTTTATTTTGTCAGTAATTTTATTTATTTATATATTCATTCATTCATTTTTTGAGACGCGGCCTCCCTCTGTCTCCCAGGCTGGAGTGCAGTGGCATCATCATAGCTCGCTGCAACCTCAGACTCCTGGGTTCAAGCCATCCTCCTGCCTCAGCTTCCCAAGTAGCTGGGACTACAGGTGTGCCACGACACCCAGCTAATTTTTTTTTTTTTTTTAATTTCTATAGAGATGGGGTTTTACTGTGTTGCTCAGGCTGGTCTCAAGGTCCTGAGCTCAAGCAGTCCTCCCACGTCAGCCTCCCAAAGTGCCAGAATTATAGACGTGAGTCACTGTGCCTGGCCTTATCAATCATTTCAAAGGATTGAGTGTGATACGTGACTCCAGAGAAGCTAAATTGTTTTTTCAAAAATTATATCTTTTAGAGTTTTAAGATCACAATGAATGCTGTCAAAATAGTTCTTTTGGGAGATTATCTAAAATTATTTGATGATGTTGCTGGTGTTACTGTTTTTGTTTGAAATGCTATTGACTTTTTTTAAAGGGACTATGTTGGCCAGGTTTTTAGCAAATGATAACTGTTGTGTGATTAATTTAACTATATTGAATTTTGATGAAAGCCTTGTTTAAAAACTTGTCATTGCATTTTAAGTGATTGTTGGGGCCAAGGAATGTCATGTAGAGGGTGCAGATGAAGTGATGAGTCTTCTGGAGATGGGGAATGCAGCGAGACATACAGGTACCACCCAAATGAATGAGCACTCCAGCAGATCACATGCGATTTTTACAATCAGCATTTGTCAAGTTGAGAAAAATACAAAGGCAGCTGAAGATGGATCTTGGTATTCCCATCGGCATATTATCTCAAAGTTCCATTTTGTGGATTTGGCTGGATCAGAAAGAGTAAGCAAAACAGGGAATACTGGTGAACGGTTCAAAGAATCCATTCAAATCAACAGTGGATTGCTGGCTTTAGGCAATGTAATTAGTGCTCTTGGGGACCCACGCAGGAAAAGTTCACATATTCCATACAGGGATGCTAAAATTACCCGGCTTCTGAAAGATTCCCTGGGAGGCAGTGCTAAGACTGTCATGATCACATGTGTCAGCCCATCCTCCTCAGATTTTGATGAGTCCTTAAATTCTCTCAAATATGCCAATAGAGCACGGAACATTAGAAACAAACCCACTGTAAACTTCAGCCCTGAGTCAGACCGTATGGATGAAATGGAATTTGAGATTAAGTTGCTTCGAGAAGCTCTGCAAAGCCAGCGGAGTAGTGTCAGCCAAACTAGCCAGATCCATCGAGAGGGGACTCCTGATAAAAATAAAATCCATTCTCTTGAGGAGCAAGTAGCTCACCTACAGGGAGAATGTCTGGGTTACCAAAGTTGTATAGAAGAAGCCTTTACCTTCTTGGTGGACTTAAAAGATGCTGTCAGACTAAATCAAAAGCAGGAGCACAAGCTGCAGGAGTGGTTTAACATGACCCAGGAGGTCAGGAAGGATGTCTTCACCTCAGTCCGAGAAACCCGAGCCATTGGAAACCTGGAGGAAGGACCACAGCATATTACAGTTCTCCAACTGAAAAGAGAGCTTAAAAAGTGCCAGGTACTTAGATGTCACTTTTTTTTGTTAATATTATTTTTGTTGATACATGTTATACATACTTTTGGGATACATGTGTGAATTTAATACATTTAGATAGCACTTTTATGAGTATCTTGTTTAAGGACTAAATTTATTTAGGCAAGTAAATTCTAAGTAATTTTGGAATTTCAGGTTTTTTAAAAGAAGTGCATATAGACTCTCATTTGCCTTTCTCTTACTCTGTTTCTTTCTACCCTTGCTATTCCTCCTCCTCACAGTTATGCCTTTCTTGGCTCATCTTTCTTTCTCCTTTGGTTAAAATGTATTTTAATTTATTTGTTATATTAAATAGAACCTTGTGGAACTGGTTGTCAATTTAGAGGATGAAAAGAAACAGATTTTCAGAAACAAAACTAAGTTATACTTTCCCAAGTTTTTCTCCGTCTACTGGTCAATGGTTCTTTCTTTTTTTTCCCCTTGTCCGCCTGCCCGCCTACCCTGGTCAGTGGTTCTTGAAAGAAAAAATTACTTCATTCCTTGAGAAACAAATCAACATATTTGTTGATATTTAATGAACGTAGGTATGTACATGTATGCATATTGTATATACATATATTGAGTTTAGAATTATGTTTCCCCACTTTTCATTCAGAAAACATTTGTTGCATGAAGATTGTGGAAATAGTGGAGAATAGGACATGCCGTAGTTCTGCTTGCTTGGAGTTTGCAATCTAGTGAGCAAATAGGTGGTCCTATTTATTTAAGGAATGTTGTTCCTTAAGTAACATGGTTCCGAACTTCATGAGTCTGTTTGTTTTTTTAAAATAGGAAAACATGTAATAGCATTCTAATTAGAAATATTTCTATAAAACCTTCTTATATGAAGTATTATAAAGAAGTTACTTATATTGTCCTCTAACAGTTCTCCAACTTTTTGATCCCAGGACTTATTTATTTATTTATTTATTTATTTAATTTTTTTTTTTTTTAGAGACAGGGTCTTGCTCTGTCACCTAGGCTGACATGCAGAGGCACCATCATAACTCACTTCAGCCTCAAACTCTTGGACTCAAGTGATCCTCCTAGCTCCCAAGTAGCTAGGACTAAAGATGCATCCACCACACCTGGCTGATTTTTTTATTTTTATTTTTTTGTAGAGATGCAGTCTTACTATGTTGCTCAGGCTGATCTTGAAGTCCTGGCCTCAAGTGGTCCTCCTGCCTTGGCCTCCCAAAGTGCTGGGATTACAGGCATGAGCCACCATACTTTGCCTTATTTTTTTTAGTTTATTTCTTTAATAAACTAAGGGAACAGGACTTCTTTATACTTTTTTTTGAGACAGAGTCTCACTCTGTTGCCCGGGCTAGAGTGAGTGCCGTGGCGTCAGCCTAGCTCACGGCAACCTCAAACTCCTGAGCTCAAGCAATCCTTCTGCCTCAGCCTCCCAAGTGGCTGGGACTACAGGCATGTGCCACCATGCCCGACTAAGTTTTTCTATATAGTTTTAGTTGGCCAGTTAATTTCTTTCTATTTTTAGTAGAGACGGGGTCTCACTCTTGCTCAGGCTGGTTTCGAACTCCTGACCTTGAGCAATCCGCCCGCCTCGGCCTCCCAGAGTGCTAGGATTACAGGCGTGAGCCACCGCGCCCGGCCTGACTTTATACTTTTAAAATCAGGGTTTCCCCAAAGAGCTTTTATTTATGTGGATTATGTCTATCGATATTTATTATATTAGAATTAAAACTAAAAACAATTTAAGCTATTATTGATTCATTCAAAACTAACAATTATAGCCTGATTGCATGTTAATATAAAGATCTTTTTTCCCATGAAAAATAACTATTTTCCTACACAAAACAAATTTTAAGAGTAGAATTATTTTACAGTTTTGCAAACCTCTTTAATGTCTGCCTTAATAGAAGACAGTTGGATTTTAATATCTGCTTCATCATTCAATTTATAACAATATGTTTTAGTTGAAGTTTGTGAAGAAAATTCAGCTTCATAGATTTGCAGTTGGAGGGGAGGTGTATTTTAATAACTTTGTCAGACAGTTGTAGATACTCTTCTTTGTGGCCACACCCAAACTCAACAAGTGGAAATTTCTTTCTTCCTTTCTTTCTTTTTCTTTTTCTCTTTTTTTTTTTTAAGAGATGAGGTCACACTATGTTGCCTAGGCTGGCCTGGAACTCCTGGCCTCTAGCAATCCTCCTACCTCAACCTCTGGGATTTGAAACTGTGTTGTTACATTAAGATCTATATATTGAAATCTACTAGTCTCTATCTTATACTTTGAATGGATATTTTATCCACATGTGATTTTGAATCATTATGCATTTGGTCATTTGGAAAATATTTGTGTACTAAGTGATGCACATCTTTCAAATGGTAACATTTCATTATACAATATCAAAAAATCATATTCATTAATATCACTGGTGATCTCCCCAGCAATTTCTTTTAAGTATTAGAAGCTGTCAAGTTTATAGTGGTAGAACTGTTTTCCAAAATTCTAATTTTTGTATGAAACTCGAATTTTATCATTAACAACAATACTACTTTTTTGTTTTTCTTGAAATCATGGGCTCCTATTTTCAAAAAAAATGTTTGCCACATATCCAAGTTTGAAAAATCATGTTCTCTCAGTTGTTCTTTAGAGTAAAAATAGTACCCCATGAAATAAGTAGCTCAATAAATAGTTTGCAACTCAGCTGTACAAGTACTTTTTCAAACAGGTAACTTTTACCTTTCATTACGCCACAGAAGTATTTTATGAATACTTCCCATTTTGTCTCACAGAAACACATACTCAGGGTTGAGAGTTAGTAATTTTTATTGCTTCTCCAAGACGGTTTTTTTCTTGTTCTGTTACCCAGGCTAGAGTGCAGTGGTGTCATCATAGCTCATTGCAACCTCAAATTCCTGGGCTCAAGTGATCCTCCTGCCTCAGCCTCCTGAGTACCTGGGACCATAGGTGTGTACCACCACACCTGGATAATTTTAACATTTCTTGTAGAGATGGGATCTCATGTTGTTGCTTAGGATGGTCTTGAACTCCTCATCCTCCCACTTCAGCCTCCCAAAGTGCTAGGATTACAGGTGTGAGCCACCACGTCTGATCTCACTGAGACATTCTTAAGTGAAACTGGCATTTGTTCATATTGTGAGTGTCTGACAGTGAATGACTACTAGTACAATTTGCTGTCATTTCCTTTGTTTATGTTGAGGAGCCAAACAGTTTTACCCACCATTGCTTTTGCATCATCAGTGCAAATGTCAATATGGTTAAAAAGGCAAATATTGTTTTATTATTATTATGAAGATAGTTTTGACTTCATGGACACCCTGAAGGACTCTAAAGGACATGTCAAAAGGGTTTCTGTGGAACACTGTGAGAACTGCTGCTTTATTACAGTGGCTTTAATAGTTAAATATAAGTATTTAAGGAAATACCTTTTAAGTCTCGTTGGGGTTTTGGGTTTTTGGGGGAGGGATTTTTTTTTGGAAAGGTAGTAACTCTGCCTAGGTAAAGCAGGCCCTTCCTCAGTAGTATAAGAAACTGGTGGAACAGGAAGTTCGGGTAATTGGAAGCATATAGGAGTTGGTAATAGGAAGCACTTTTCCTTCATGCTTCTAAGGCGGCTGAAATTGGAAGCCCATAAAACCCATTGCTTGCGGGCAAGATGGGTAGTAACTTCCTCTCTTCATTTGTTGGAAACTAAATTTAAACTTGTTCTAGATTATGTACTCTAAATTATGACTTCCCAGAGATATTAACAGTCTTGCTGAAAAAGGGTGCCATGATCAGATTATTTGGGGGAATGATAGATTGCAAAAAACACAGGTTTTTTAATGGCAAGACTTCTCAGAACTTTGAAAGTGTTGATGAATATTATGAATCTCAAAGTGAGAGATGTAACATTTGCTGTTCCCCAATTTAAAATTATTTTTTTATTTTTTTGTTTTCTGAGACAGGGCCTCACTCTGTTGCTCAGGCTAGAATGCAGTGGCATCGTCATAGCTCATTGCAACCTCAAGCTCCTGGGCTCAGGCAGTCCTCCTGCCTCAGCCTTCAGAGTAGCTGGGACTACAGGCATGCACCATCACACCCAGCTAATTTTTCTGTTTTTTGTAGAGGCAGGTCTCACTTTTGCTCAGGCTGGTCTCAAACTCCTGTCCTTAAGCCATCCTCTCACCTTGGCCTCCCAAAGTGCTAGGATTATAGGTGTGAGCCACCACACCTGGCCTGGTGTTACCCAATTTTAAAGCATGGATTCCCTTTCTTTGTTTGGGATCTTACAAGACTAGTAATCTTTGGGTACCATTGGATAGCAAATGGAGAAATGATTGCTGTCATTCCTCACCTTGTGTGTCTCTTTTAAAAAATTGTTTTTTAAACTTCCTCTTCTGTTCTCTGTCAGAGACAAAATAACATAGTAGTTAAGGACATGGGTACCAAACTCCCTAGTTTTGAATCCTGCCTCCTTTGCTTACTAGCTCTATGACCTTGTACAAATACTTGACCTCTCTGCTTCCATTTCTACATCTGTAAAATGGAAATAATAATACTAACATCATAGAGTTGTTGTGAATATTAAAGCATTAGTTCCCATAAAACAATGAGAAGGATGTGTAACCTGTAGTAAGGCTCAATGAATGTTAGCTTATTACTATCCATACCTCTCATTTATTTTTCACCTGCCTGTTCCTAGCCAGTGGTAGCTAAGGGATTGGACTCAGTAGCTCGCACTCAGGGGTTACTGTGAAGGCAGCTCTAAACTCAGCTGCTTAGGGAGATTGCTAGGCAAGGGGACTAGCAGGTCTGAGCGAGGAAGAGCAAGGATATTCTCTTTTCTCAGCCCTGTATCCTTGAGCCTTTTAGGTAAGCAGGTAAATACTTACTTAAGAAATTATCCAAGATGAGACTGTGGGCCATATCCCAGATGGAATAATAGCTGGATTGTGCTAGGGAAGTAAATGTCATTCTGAAGTTACCATCTCTTCCTTCTTAGAAACTGCCAGATAGTGTTGCAACCTTGATTTTTCACCATTACTCAAGTATTGGAACATTCTACCCACTTATAAATATCTCTTAAGGGACTTCATTGCCTTTTTTATTAAAGATTTTGAACACAGAAATAGTGTTTAATAAAATAGTGTTTAATAAAACTAAGTTATAAAGCATATGTAAAATATATAAAGATACAGAACTGGGAGAGCAATTATATTTTAACCTTCTCAATAGATAATTAGTTGCCTGTAGAAAGAGGATATTAGCTGATGAGAATTAGTTACAGAAGAGAGAAGTCACATAGGTTATATAACCATATAGTATTATAATTACCATCAGGATCACCATCACCCTCCTCATTTGGTAATTTTTTAATTTTAATTTAAAAATACATTGGTTTTTCAGATTCAAAAAAAGCAGTTAATTCTCCTGGTCAGCAGTTAATTTTATCCCGAGAAAGATAATATGAATATTTTCAAGGCAATGGACATAGGAAATTTTATTTTATTTTATTTCATTTATTTTTTGAGACAGAGTCTCACTCCGTCGCCCCGGCTAGAGTGCCGTGGCGTTAGCCTAGCTCACAGCAACCTCAGACTCCTGGGCTCAAGCGATCCTCCTGCCTCAGCCTCCGGAGTAGCTGGGACTACAGGCATGTGCCACCATGCCTGGCTAATTTTTTCTATATATTTTTAGTTGGCCAATTAATTTCTTTCTATTTATAGTAGAGACAAGGTCTCGCTCTTGCTCAGGCTGGTTTCGAATTCCTGACTTGAGCGATCCACCCGCCTTGGCATCCCAGAGTGCTAGGATTACAGGTATGAGCCATCGCGCCTGGCCCGGAAATTTTAATTTTTATCTCAAACTGAAATTTCATGCTTCCTCATTTGGTGATTGAAGCAGAGAAAAGAATGGACTTACCCAAAACCCCACCATGAAATGGTGACAAAAATCAAGGCTGGCCTCAGTCCATGGGTTCTTATTGCAGGGGCCTATCTGCTGCCATGCCACCTCGTTTTATGAATTAAATTTCATTTGTAAAGTGAATACTGTTTTTGTAAATCATTTACTCATTCTCAGCTTTCCCTGTAGCTCTGTGGAAAGAACACAGGGTTTGGATTCAGATAGGCCCTGGGGTCAAATCTCAGGAGTTTGGTTTATCCACTGTATCTTGTGAAGAGGTTTTCATTTCACTGAGCCTCAGTTTCTTCATGAAAGGGGAATCGTGTCTCTTCAGTAAGATTTTTAAAATACCAAGACAATAGGTGGAATGAAGTAGGCCCTTGACAAATGATAATTTTCTTTACTTATTTAATTAAAAAATTATTTTATAATTATTGTTTACATACCCAAAGTTTACTAAAAAAAACAGGTACAATTCATCAGAAATTAAAAAGTAAAACTGTTTAACCCTATTTTTAGATATCTTCAAAATATGTCTCTTCAAAGTGTAAGTATGCAAAATCTGCAAATATACTTTATTTAAATGCCCAAATGTATTCTTATATCCTATATGTCAATTTGGAAAACGTGAGCACTTTGATTTTTAAAAACCCACATTAAATCTCAGAGCAGTTTTTATTGCTAAGTCGTGAAAATAACCCAAGTGCCCGTCAATTCATGAGTGGATTATTAAAATTTGGTATATATTTAAAAAAAAAAAGAAAGAAAAAGAAATATGACATCGTAATGTTATAAAAATGGAATTTTAAATATTCTCTTAACCCAATAAACACTGAATTATCAAAAAAAAAATCTCAGAGCAGTTTTAACAAACTTGTAAAAGTATTTTTGGGTATACTCGAGAACCTAAATAACTGGTTTTCATAAGCAGGAAATAAAAGTCAGGAAAATCTTCCTACAATTCCTATGTTACAGCAATGATAGGTCCTCTTAACTGTTTCTGCTTTTCTTAGAAATCTGAAACAACTGAACAGGAAAAGAATAGGAAAATTTTATGAGACATCATCAAGCTATCGTCGGAGCACCATTTTTGCGGTATTATGTGGGTTCTCTTGAATATTCTATAGCGATTATCACTTCTACCTTCTTTTCCTCCTAGTGTGCTCTCGCTGCTGATGAAGTAGTATTTAATCAGAAGGAACTGGAGGTAAAGGAACTGAAGAATCAAGTGCAAATGATGGTACAGGAAAATAAAGGACATGTGGTATCTTTGAAGGAAGCGCAAAAAGTGAATAGATTGCAGGTAGGGTTTCTTTTATTTTTTGTAGAGACGGGTCTTGTTCTGTCATCCAGGCTGGAGTACAGTGGCCTGATCATAGCCCACTGAAACTTCTAACTCCTGGGCTCAAGTGATCCCCCTGCCTGAGCGTCCTGAGTAGCTAGTGCTACAGGCATGCGCCACTACACCTGGCTGATTAAAAACATTTTTTCTTGTAGAGAAGGGGTCTAGAACTATTGGCCCCAAATGATCCACCTGCCTTGGTTTCCCAAAGTGCTGGGATTACAGGCATGAGTCACTATGGGTACTATGGGTGGTCAGGGGTTTCTTACTGTATATAGCTCTATAGATTTAGTTGAAATATTATCTAACTAAACAGAGTAGCACTTTAAATGATAAATGGGAATGTTACAAAAGTACATTTCAGTTAAAGAGTTCTGAAGACCCATCCTTTCACCACTATTTTGAGTGCTATTTTTATCATAAATCAAGATCCATTTGTACATGAATCTATTGTCTATTTCTGGGCATTCTGTTATATCTTACTGGTTTATTTATCTATCCTTGAGCCAATATCACATTTCTTATTTATTGTAGGTTCATAATAAGTCTAGATATTCTATAGAGCAAGGCTTTCCACTCTCTTCTACCCTCCCCCTCTTAAAATGTCTTGTTTGTTCCATGTACATTTTCTTTTCTTTTTCTTTGTTTTTTAAACAATAACATTGAGATATAATTCACATACCAGAGAATTTAACCCTTTAGCATGTACAATTCAGTGATTTTTAGTATATTTACACAGTTGTATAACTATCACCACTATCTAATTTTATAATACTTTTATCACCCAAAAAAGAAATCTTTTACCCATTAGCATTCATTTTTCATTCCTTCTTTTTCTCAACCCCTGGCAACCACCACTTTTATTTTCTATCTCTATGGATTTACCTATTCTAAACATTTCCTATAACTGGAATCATATACTATATGGCTTTTGTGTCAGTCTTCTTTCACTTAAATGGTATTTTCATTTATTTATTTTTAATTGTCAAATAATAACTGTATATATTTATCAGGTACAGTGTGGAGTTTTGATCTGTATATGCATTACAGAAAGATTCCATCAAGCTAATTAACATATCTATTACCTCAACAACTTATTTTTTTGTGGTGAGAATGTTAAAAATCTATTCTTTTAGCAATTTTGAAATATACATTACATTATGATTAACAGTGATCACCATGCTGTTCAATAGATCACTAAAACTTACTCCTCCAGTGTAGTTGAAACTTTGTGCCCTTTGATCAACATCTGCTCTTTCCACATCCCATATAAATTTTACAGTTAGCTTGTCAAGGGCTACCAAAAAACGTGTGATTTAGGTTGGAATTGTATTAAATCTATAGATCTGTTTGGAAAGAATTAACATCTTTTGATTATGAGTCTTCTAATCCATGAACATGGTATAGTCCTCCATTTGCTTAGGCTTCCTTTGGTTTCTCTTAAAAATGGCTTTTTCTCTTTTTTGTGTGTATATATAGAAATGCTGCACATATTTTGTTAGAGTTATTCCTAGATATTTGACTTTTTTTATGTGACTATGAGTGGAATCTTTTTAAAATTTTATTTTCCTAATTTCCTAATTGTTTGTTTGTATGTGGAACTGCACTGATCTTTGTATATTAATATCTTATGTATCCAGCAATCTCACTAAACTTACTTTTTAATTCCAATGTTTTATCTGTAAATTATTTTGGATTTTCATTTATAATATCATTTATAAATTAAATTTATAATTCATTTGCAAATAATGACAGTTTTATTTCTTCCTTTATAATCCTTTAATCTTCTATTTCTTTTTTTTATCTTCCTATGTTTTCTGGGATCTCTTTAATATCTTTAGATGTATATTGATATATCCCCTTTTTCATTCCTGGTTGTTTATACCTTCTTTCACTTTTTTTTCTTAATTAGCTTCCCTAAGAAAATTAAAAATTTTATTAGTCTCTTCAAAGAGACAATTTTTGACTTTGTTGATCTTTGCCTAGTATATGTTCATGATTTCATTAATTTCTGCCCTTAATTATTTAATATTTCTACTTTCTTGGGGGAGTTAATCTTTTGCTATCTTTCTGACTTCTTTAGATAGATTCTTGGTTCATTGATTTTTAGCTTCTCCTCTTTGATAATGTATGCATTTAAAGTTACACATATACTATTAAGCTTATCTGCACCTACATTCCATATTCAGATCAAAATATTTCCTAATTTTTATTGTGACTTTTTTGTTGTTGTTGTTTTTATTTTTTGAGACAGAGTCTTACTCTGTTGCCTGGGCTAGAGTGCTGTGGCGTCAGCCTAGCTCATAGCAACTTCAAACTCCTGGGCTCAAGCAATCCTCCTGCCTCAGCCTCCCGAGTAGCTGGGACTATAGGCATGCGCCACCATGCCCGGCTAATTTTTTGTATGTATTTTTAGTTGTCCAGCTAATTTCTTTCTATTTTTAGTAGAGATGGGGTCTCGCTCTTGCTCAGGCTGGTCTCGAATTCCTGAGCTCAAACGATCCGCCTGCCTCAGCCTCCCAGAGTGCTAGGATTACAGGCGTGAGCCATCACGCCTGGCCGTGACTTGTTTTTTAACCTATAGATTATAGAATTATTTTATTTCCAATGTATGAGCGATTTCTTTTTATTTTATTAACTTTCAGCTTAATTGCACTGTGGTCAGATAACATACCGTGTCTGATTGTAGTCCTTTGAATGTATTGAAGTTTGCTTTTTGGCTCAGCGTAAGGCAAGTTTTTTTCATTTTTAAAAATTTTTTAATTTTGTTAATTTTTTGCTTTATTTTTTAATTTCATTTATTTTTAATTTGTATATATTTATGGTATACAAGTGCATTTTACTATGTTGATATATTGCACTGTGGTAAAGTCTGAGCCTTCATTGCGTCCATCATTGGAGCAACGCACATTGTTATTGTACCACCAAGCAACCTCCCATTATCTACCCTTCCCCTACCCCTTAACCTCTCCAAGTCTCCATTGTCCATCATTCCACACTCTGCTTCCATGTGTACACATTATACACATTATTTAGCTCCCACTTATAAGTGAGAACATATGGTATTTGTCTTTCTGTATCTGAGTTGTTTCACTTAAGGACTAGCCTCCAGTTCCATCCATGTTGCAGCAAAAGGCATGATCTTCTTTTTTATGACTGAATAGTATTCCATTGTCTATATATACACCACATGTTCCTTATGTAGTCCTCTACTGGTGGACACTTAGGTTGATTTCAAAAGTTTGCTATTACGAATAGTGCTGCAATAAACATAAATGTATGAGTATAATTTTAATATAACGATTTCTTTTCCTTTGGGTAGATACCCAGTAGTGGGATTGGTAGATCAAATGGTAGAACTTTTAGTTCTTTGAGAAATCTCTATACTATTTTCCATAGAGGTAGCACTAATTAACATTCCCACCAACACAGAGTTCCCTTTTCTCTGCATCCTCACCATCTGTTATTGTTTTGTCTTTTCAATAATAGCCATTCTGATTGGTGTAAAATGATATTGCAGTGTGGTTTTAATTTGCATTTCTATGATGATTAGTGGTGTCGAACATTTTTTCATATACCGGCCATTTGTTTTCTTTCGAAAAATGTCTATTTGTGTCCTTAGCTAATTTTTTTTTTTTTTTTGGCAACAGAGTCTCCCTCTGTTGTCTGGGCTGGAGTGCAGTGGCATCATCATAGCTCACTACAACCTTAAACTCCTGGGTTCAAGCAATCCTCCTGCCTCAGCCTCTGGAGTAGCTGGGACTACAGGCACATGCTGCCACATTTGGCTAATTTTTTCTATTTTTTATAGAGACAGGGTCTCGCTTTTGCTCAGGTTTGTCTCAAACTCCTGACCTTAAGCAGTACTCCTGTCTCAGCCTCTCAGAGTGCTAGGATTACAGGTGTGAGCCATTGTACTTGGCCCTTAACCCAATTTTTTTTTTTTTTTGAGACAGAGTCTCACTCTGTTGCCAGGCTGTAGAGTGCCGTGGCATCAGCCTAGCTCACAGCAACCTCAAACTCCTGGGCTCAAGCAATCCTCCTGCCTCAGCCTCCCGAGTAGCTGGGACTGCAGGCATGCGCCACCATGCCCGGGTAATTTTTTACATATATTTTTAGTTGTCCAATTAATTTCTTTCTATTTATAGTAGAGACGGGGTCTCGCTCTTGCTCAGGCTGGTCTTGAACTCTTGACCTTGAGCTGTCCACCCACCTTGGCCTCCCAGAGTGCTAGGATTACAGGCATGAGCCACCGTGCCCGGCCAAAAATTTTCTTTAGAGGGCTGGTAGCAATGACTCATGCCTATAATCCTAGCACTTAAGGAGGCTGAGGCAGGAGGATGGCTTGAGCCCAGGAATTTGAGGTTGCAGTGAGCTATGATGACACCATTGCACTGCAGCCTGGGTGATAGAGTGAGACCTTGTCTCCAAAAAAAAAAATTTCTTTAGAGAATATATTTAAAAACAAACCACACATGTGCATGCAGACACTCCTGACATACAATTTCTTCTACCATTGATTTCCAAGCCCTCTTTCCTTCAGGACTATCAGTTGGTTATCTTCTATCACTTTGTGCATGTGGCTTCCTTTTTCACTAAGGCTTTCACTTTCCCACACCTGTTATCACTTTCTGCTTCCTTTGCTGCAACCTCTGCTGTCTGCAATTCTTTCTCCACCTTTTCAACTTTCATGTCTCTTGTTACTTCTTGCATTTCACTCAGAAAGTCTATGTTTTATAAATATAGCTAACCAAAGTGCTTCAAGTTGGCAAAGCAACCAGTCACAGTGAATAGGGCGTTATCCTTGAGTATCTTACTTTTTTGGCTGTGTTTGTTGCTGCTTACTGTTCAAAAAGTTTTACCACTCAGAAGAATCTTAGTTACTTGTGAACACCAGAAGACTAGTCTCTGGATAAATGAGATTTGACTGTATTGTTAAGGTAGTTGTGATTTTGGTCAATGTAAAATTCATTTTTAATCATAATATACACATGTACTGAGGTTTTTTATTTTTAACATTCTCATCTTTCTTCTACAAAGAATGAAAAAATAATAGAACAACAGCTTCTTGTGGATCAACTGAGTGAAGAACTAACAAAACTTAACCTGTCAATGACTTCTTCAGCTAAGGAAAATTGTGGAGATGGTCCAGATGCCAGGATCCCTGAAAAGAGACCATATACTGTACCATTTGATACTCAATTGGGGCATTATATTTATATCCCATCAAGACAAGATGCCAAGAAGGTAAAGTCCAAATATTAATCTTTTTCTTATTTTGAGATTAAAAACATTATATGTAATATAATGTAATATCACAGTGTATTTATACAGTCTCAGCAGTTTTCTCTGTTTGCTTTAATGGGCTTTTGTGTATATGTTTTCTTTTAAGCATACTTCTTTTTAATAAAAAATTAATAAAGATAATACATTGTTATATTTAGAGGGAATAGTTGGGTAAAAATAATGTCTATACTTTGTCAAGGAGAAAAAGCTATCCTTTGCTGCATATTTTCAGACATGATTAAGTTTGATATCTTCATGAATTTTTTTCTTCCTTTGACTATGCAAAGTTGAGATGAGGTTGGAGGGTCTGTCTTATTATTTTCAAAATGACATTTATTATTCAGTGTTACCAAGTTGTCATAATCAAGACAGTATAAAGATCAATATGAAGTTTAGTTTGTGTGTGGGTGGAAAATATATGCACTTACGATTTCTCTTAAGAATTATCAAGGAATCTCTATTATGGAAAAGACTTAATCAGCTGATTAATGAATATTGTTTTCTATATACTAATTTTATGAAGGGAAATGATTTTTTAAGTAAGAGCTATGTAGGGGTTATAGTCAAGGGGATAAAAATTATGAGAGGCAAATGGTATATGAGCAGCCTCATGGACTTTGTATCAGGCAGGCTTGGGTGTGAATACCAGCTTTGTTGTGTAGCCCTGGGTGTATGACTAGACCCTCAAGTGAGCCCCAGGTTCCTTATCTATAAGAATGGGGGCAATATGTTAAACAAATCTGGGGAGGTAAACAAATAAATAAAAGAGACCTAAGCCCAGTGCAATGGCATGTGCCTGTAGTCCCACTGTTTGGGAGGATGAGGTTAGGGAGGATGGCTTGAGCCCAGGAGGGCTCATTATGCTATGATTATGCCTGAGAACAGCCATTGCACTCCAGCCTGGGCAACATTTTTTTAAGACTCTGTCTCTAAAACAAATTTTTTAAATAAAAATAATAATAAAATAAATAAGATCTTTTTACTCTTTCCCTCTAATTTGTATTAAATTTAAGCAAGCATATAAGAAATGAAATCTAACTCTTCGGGGGGGTGAGGGGAACCTGCAAGTGCAGCCTTTTGGCTGAATCCACGTTTTACAGAACAAATCTGAAGTGACTCTAGCTTTGTTCTTTTTCAGAGGCAACATGACTGTTTCCAAATATTTGAAGACTTATCATTATTGTTATATTTTTTCTTTAGAGTTAGGACCAATGAGAGGAAGCACTAAGGGAATAATATAAAGGAAAACTTATTGATGAGAACTACAATGGCATGAGAAGACCCAGCGCTTGTTAGGGCTACCACAGCGAATGTGTTTAAGCAGAGGCTAGATGATAATTTATGGTATTGCAGAAGAGAGTCAGACGTAAGATGAGGGTTGAACTAGATAACCTTTCCAGGTAATTTCTTTCCAGCCTTGGGGCTATGTAATTCTAGGAAAAAGTGGTTAGAATTTAAAAATTTGCTTTTAGATACATACTCTTTAGTTATCTGAATTTTTTTTTCTTTTTTAGACAGAGTCTTGCTTTGTTGCCTGGGCTAGAGTGCCGTGGCATCAGCCTAGTTCACAGCAACCTTAAATTCCTGGGCGCAAGCAGTCCTCCTACCTCAGGCTCCTGAGTAGCTGGGACTACAGGCGTGAACTACCATACCCGGCTAATTTTTTTTTCTATTTTTAGTTGCCCGGCTAATTTCTTTTTTTTCTTTTCTTTTTTTTTTTTTTTTGAGACAGAATCTCACTCTGCTGCCCGGGCTAGAGTGAGTGCCGTGGCGTCAGCCTAGCTCACAGCAACCTCAAACTCCTGGGCTCAAGTGATCCTACTGCCTCAGCCTCCCGAGTAGCTGGGACAACAGGCATGCGCCACCACGCTTGGCTAATTTTTTCTATATATTTTTAGTTGGCCAATTAATTTCTTTCTATTTATAGTGGAGATGAGGTCTCGCTCTTGCTCAGGCTGGTTTCGAACTCCTGACCTTGAGCAATCCGCCCGCCTCGGCCTCCCAGAGTGCTAGGATTACAGGCGTGAGCCACTGCGCCCGGCCCCGGCTAATTTCTTTCTATTTTTAGTGGAGATGGGGTCTTGCTCTTGCTAAGGCTGGTCTTGAACTCCTGACCTCAAGTGATCCCCCCTCCTCTAAGTAGGCCTCCCAGAGTGCTGGGAATATAGGCGTGAGCTACCATGCCCAGCCAGTTAGCTGAATTATTAATCAGCCTATTTTACTACTTACATTATGAATCAATACTGTTTGGAGTATTATTGAAAATGCTGAAATATCCCTAGTGGTGAGCTATGGATTGCAGAAGCAACTGAGGGGAGGGTAGGACCCAACACCTTGGTAGGAAGAGGCCAGATTATAGAAAGCTTTATGAACCTGCCATCATTTTGGGTGGGCCATTGAAGAGTTAATTTGCTAAATGTTACTCTTTGTGGCAGACCTTATTTGGTGTTCATTATTAAGCTGGGCTATTTGGTTCTCTTTATAAAAAGAAATTTTAAAAGGAAATTGCAATCCCAGAGAACAAAGTTGACTTTGAACCAAAAGTTTTATTTGTTCTTGAAATAATTCCCAAACCCTGACAGGAGAAACCTTGATGCCTGCCAGTTATGGGGAAAAATTGCCATGCTAAGTACATTGTACTTGTTAGATAAATACTTCTTGATTTGCTTCTTCTATAAAGAATTACCCTCCCTTGTTCTCTGTACCCCAGAATTGGGAGGCCACCTAGCAAACTTTACCCCCATCCATCGTGATACTCATGTACAAATAGTTTACTTAGGTGGCTAACAGTAGAGGCACAAAAATTAGATAGAAGAGGATCTTCAGCACCAGGAAGGGTTTTCTGGGAAGGGGATATGTGAGGGACCTACTATCAAGTGATTTAATCTTGAATGTTATGTGATGATATACATATCTCACTATATTATACTTTTAACAGCTTATGATTTATATTGATGAATTGAATATCTCTTCTAAGATTTTATTATTCACCTTTTTTGAGAAATAACCTTGAGGTTTGGTTACAGAGAAGTGATGAAGAAGGAAATATTTGGTAATAGAAACTAGAACAAAACAAATGTATAAAGACAATTTCTGATTTCTTGTTGTTGTTTTCCAAGATCATTTTTTGAGAATTTAAAGTGTATTTGCAATAGAAGCACGTTATAATATAGAAAATTCCCAGGCTAGCCCATAGAATTTTATTTAGTCCATGATATATAAATACATAAATAAATATATCATTTAGATATATCACTTAGACCATTAATTCAGCTATACCTAACCATCACATGGGAAGTATAAGTAAGTATATTCTGACATCAAAATTGGGACCGTTTTGTCCTGGCTTAGGGAATGGATTTCTTCCTGTGGTAGGATTGAATTGGACGGCGATGCAGACCTTTAGCAGCACCACAATTCTCCAGGTGTTCTGAACTGGGAGGATTGGGATGTGGGCACACTTGTTGGGGAGTGCCTCGGCTGTGTTTAAGAACCGGGTTGTTTTCCAGCCTTTCCTTGGTTTCTTTATTGAATACTATTTTCCATGAAGCCATAATTGAAGATAGAAGAGCTTTCTAGAAGAGAAGGAGCTATATAAATTCTTAAAGAAGTATGTGTTCATGAGGCATAATAGTATTGTGAAATTAATTTTGACTTTTTTTGAGGGGGGCATATTTTTAGTTATTGGCTATTTTAAGAGTACCTATCTAATAACCTCTTAAAAACATTTAGAGTAATAAGATAAAAATAGACATTTTAAAAATTAATTTTTTATTGTTGGGTTGGGGAATTATTTGCAAGATCTACACAAGTCCTCCAGTGTATTCTCTGGATCGAGTATTTGCTGGATTTCGAACACGAAGTCAGATACTGTTGGGTCACATAGAAGAACAAGATAAAGTCCTCCACTGCCAATTTTCTGATAACAGTGATGATGAAGAATCAGAAGAAAAAGAGAAATCTGGAATTAGGTATGTTAACTATAGACTGATTTAACAAACATTATTAATGATGCAATAAATATAGAAGATGTAGTTTTTTTTTATTAAAGTGTATCTTTCCCATTTAAAATAAGAGTGAGTAGTTTTTGCTAAATGTACTGTCAATTAATATGTTACGAAACTAGTGTTTGAACACAAGTCATCAGTCTTAAAATAGAAAAATAATTTTGCTTTTAGAGCTTTTATAGTAATCAGATTCTAATTTTCAAAAGGAACTTTTTGAATTTCCTGATTCTGCTGCTATGGTGGCAACAAACATAAATTTTTTACTAGATCCAACATGGGGGGGGGCATCATTTTTTTTTTTCCTTTTCTTTTTCTTTTTAGACAACCAGAAAGAAGATAGGGGGCATCCTTTTATTTTGACAAATATTAGTAAAATTCTGTTTTTTAAATATAATTAGTTATTTTTTAATGTTACTGTTACTTTTTGGGGAAACTAATTCGAAGGGATATTAGAAAACGTTAACAAACAATTATGATTCTGATTTTGTTTTTTAGATGTAGAAGTCGCTCATGGACTCAAAAGCCGGGCTCTGTTTGTTCTCTTGTTGAATTGAATGATACTCATGATGAAACACAAAAGTCAAGTTTAGGGAATGAAGGTATATGGGCTTTCTCAATTAACTTAGACTTCATGGTTATAGGAACCTTCTCTTTTTCTTCAGTTGATCATTTAAGAAACATCTAGGAATTTTCAAAGACCAGAGCTTAGTAGGAAGGAATGGTTTCCTAGTTGGTAGAATTTCCTTTCTGTTCTCTGTTCTACCTCTAATTTTTCAATCTTTTTACTCTTTAATAAAAAAGATTTTCTACCAACAATTCTGACTAGAGATATAGGCTAATTCTCTCAGAATAAGGATTTTTATATGCCGGCCTGAGTTAATATGCTTTGGTACTCTTGATTACTTTAAAATACATCGTAAGTAACTTACTAGGTGTGTAATTTACTGCTTCAATGGCACTCATGCCTAACGTTAGTGATGTATTTGGCATTAGAGCCCAATTAGTTTCCTAGGTGCTTGTAATGTTTTAGTACACAACTGATAAGAATTTGTATGCATCAAATAACAGCATCAAAACATTTATATTGTAAAAACTGGCTGGCGTGGTGGCTCACGCCTGTAATCCTAGCTCTCTGGGAGGCCGAGGCAGGTGGATCGTTTGAGCTCAGGACTTCGAGACCAGCCTGAGCAAGAGTGAGACCCTGTCTCTACTAAAAATAGAAAGAAATCAATTGGCCAACTAAAAATATATAGAAAAAATTAACCGGGCAGTGTGGCGCATGCCTGTAGTTGCAGCTACTCGGGAGGCTGAGGCAGAAGGATTGCTTGAGCCCAGGAGTTTGAGGTTGCTGTGAGCTGGGCTAATGCCACAACACTCTAGCCCTGGCAGAGTGAGACTCTGTCTCAAAGAAAAAAAAAAAAAAAATTACAAAAACTTTAGTGTAGTAGGAGATTTTAACTCATCTCTCTTGGCCAGTCAACTCACAAAAAGTAAAGGTATAGAGAATATAAGTAACATGATAAATGCTACACTATGAAAATACACAGCATCTTTTTAAGAGCATATGTATGTAATATTTACCAAAAATATAAAGTAAAATAAATTTGAAAAATGTAGAAATAGTAAAGATAAGTACTACTCAAGTAGCCATCCTTGGGCCATTTGTTACTGGTCTGCAACCAGGGAAGAAACTTAGGCCAGAATGTAAATGAGTACACTGGTTCCTTCATTGAGAAGGTCTTGCTCTGAAAAAACTGTAACCTAAGCTAAAGCTTAGTGACATAGTTGATTTACATTCTGGTTCAGGAGAGTAACAAACAGTGGTAGACTACACTCTGAGTAATGTGGTATAGAATGCATTCTCTGATTATAATAAAAGTGGAAGTTAATAGGAAAAAAATTTACCACTCTACCCCTGTATCAAATCTCAGGTTAAAGGCAACGGAAAACTATGTGTCCAAATCTATGGCCTATAACTAAAGTGCACATATATGTATACATGTAGATATATATCTATATATGTAGATATATATTAAATACATATATATGTATTTAATTTCAAAGGAAAGAAAACTCTTACTGTAAGCTAGAAAGCTCAAGTCCCAATTGCTGAGTATTTTTTCCTCTCTTTCCTTCTCCTTTTGTCCCTTTCTCTGCTATCTCTAAATTGCTTTTCTTTTTTAACTCAACTTCTATTGACTATCTATGAGCAAATAGTTTTATTTCTCAGTTTTGTTTCTTTTATTTTAAAGATTTAAAGATTGAATGTCTCCAGGAGAGTCAAGAGTTGAATTTGCAAAAATTAAGGAATTCAGAACGTATACTTACTGAAGCTAAACAAAAAATGAGAGAACTTACAATTAACATCAAGATGAAGGAAGATCTGATTAAAGAATTAATAAAAACAGGTAATAGTATCCTGCGAACCAGCTTATGTGAGGAAAAAAAGCTTCTAAAATTGCTTCTGATGTGGTAACATTTAGTTTTTGAAGCTTAGAACTATCTATCTCCTGTAGTTTGGATTTGGTATAACAAGGTGTGTGTTACAGCCAATATGTAAAGGTTAGTTATCAAAAAAATTTGGTAATGTTGGGATTTCATCTATGAGTTGTTCTAACCAGTGTAAACTGTGTTGCACTGAAACTCTACAGCCCTTAACATTTTCTTTTTGCCATTTTTAAAGAAGCTTTATACTTGGCATCTAGGAATATGTCTGAGATTTTTTTCTAGCTCATTTTAATATTTATTTATTTTAAATTATTAGTCTTCATTTCCTTAGCTTATTTTTAACATTAATTATAAACTTTACATTTTAGATGTAGATTTTTTATTTCCCTAAAGATGTAAGGATTTGTTCTGAGAGCTATTCTGTTAGGTGAGCCAGATTTTTAGCTTTCTTTCCCTAAGTCTCAAATCCTGGCACGTTGCGAGTATCTACCACATCCTGTCCTCATCCTCAGCTAGATTAGCCTTGCCTTAGAAGGGGCATCTCAGGCTTTTTGGTTTCTTCTCCCTCAATATGCTCAAAGTATCAGCTCTGACTACTTTGAAATTTAGTAAAGAATTGAAGGAAGAAGAGCCACGAGCATTTCTTTTCCCCAATCCTATGAAAAACAATTAAAATTTTTTAATTTTAATAAAAAATTACAAGATTTTCTATATAACAGTACAGTGAACTGCATAACAGTATTATACATGGTCCCTGGTGATTATTCATCCCCGGAGCTCTAGACTATTTCCTACTGCCATGAATTTGTTAGTCTAGTTCAGAGACAGTTGCCTGTTCAAAGCAAATCAAAACCAAGTTTTTAGGATCTCAGTAGCTGGGCTTAGAACAAAAAAATATATAGAAATATCTATATTCTATTTTTTTCTATGTTGTAAATATTCTAAGAAAAGCATTTAAAAAGAATTCATCTTTCAATGTAATGAAAAAGGAGAAGGTAAGCTCTAAATGAAAAGATACTTAAAGGGTAAAACAATCAGATGTATTGTGGAACTTGTTTGGATCCTGATTAAAATAAACTAATAGTAAAAGACATTTTGAGACAATTAAGGAAGGCTGAGTATGGACTGGTATGTATTACTATTGTTAAGTGTAATAATGGCCTTCTGGTTATGTCCTTGTTTGTATAGATGCTTATTGAAATATGTTTAGGTGAGATGATATGACATCTGGGATTGCTTTATAACATTTAAGCACAGTAAAACAAAAGAAGGCTTTTTTTTTTTTTTGAGACAGAGTCTCACTCTGTTGCCCGGGCTAGAGTGCCGTGGCGTCGGCCTAGCTCACAGCAACCTCAAACTCCTGGGCTCAAGCAATCCTTCTGCCTTCATGCCTGGGACTACAGGCATGCGCCACCATGCCCAGCTAATTTTTTTTTCTATATATTTTTAGTTGGCCAATTAATTTCTATTTTTAGTAGAGACGGGGTCTCACTCTTTCTCAGGCTGGTCTCGAACTCCTGAGCTCAAACGATCCACCCGCCTCAGCCTCCCGGAGTGCTAGGATTACAGGTGTGAGCCACCGTGCCTGGCCAAGGAAGGCTTTTTTTTTTTTTTGAGAGACTGGGTCTCACTCAGTTGTCCAGGCTGGAGTACAGTGATGCAATCATAGCTCACTGCAGCCTCAAACCCATGGGCTCAAGCAATCCTCCCACATCGGCCTCCTGAGTAACTGGGACTATAGACACGTGCCACTATACCTGGCTATTAAATTTTTTGTAGAGACGGAATCTCACTGTGTTGCCCAGGCTGGTTTTAAACTCCTGGCCTCAAGCAATCCTCCAGCCTTGGCCGCCCAAAGTGCTGAGATTACAGATGTGAGCCACCACACCCAGGCAACAGAAGTCATATTTGAAGTAGCTATGACAAAGTCTTGAAAACTCTTAAATCTGGGTGATAGGGGTTGATTTTATTACTTCTTTTGTTATGTTCAAAATTTTTCATAATTTTTGAAAAAAGAATTCAGGGAGACAGTTTATAGGTAGCAGGAAGCCAAAGTGTACTAAGTAAGAGGGCAAAAATTCCCTCTTACTCCAGATATTCTTCTTAATTGAATTTGATGCCAACAAAGCTCAACTACAAATTCAGAAGCTCAGAAACATCACACTAAAACACAAAAGATGAACTAGTGAGAAGACTGAATGGCAGCAGATGGGAATAATCATTAAGTAACTAATCATTAAGAGGCCTGGTGGCAACCTGTGTTTGATTGGTGGTGGGGGCGCAGGTTGGGGGGACTGGATTTTTAATGCTGTGCCTTGAAGGATAACACTGCACGGCTGGATTTTTATTTAGAGTAGAGCATTTTTACATTTTTGATGTTTTAATTTTTTTACATAATTTGTAATTGTTCTTACTATTATTATGGTTAAGGTAACGATGCCAAGTCTGTAAGCAAACAGTATTCTCTGAAAGTAACAAAACTAGAGCATGATGCAGAACAAGCAAAAGTGGAACTATCTGAAACACAAAAGCAGCTACAGGAGCTGGAAAACAAAGGTCTTTCTGATGTTGCTTTGAAGGTAAAATTACAGAAAGAGTTCCGTAAAAAGATGGATGCTGCAAAGTTGAGAGTCCAGGTAATTTTTAAAATGTAATTGAGAAAACTTATTTAAGCCTTCCTGCTTTTGAGGCTTCTTGTACTAAGTCAGGAAAAAAGTGAGATTCAGTTTTTACCAGCCCAGCAAGAGAAACTGGATGGCAACTTGTCTTTTGCAGTGTGCTGGTCAGTTTATATATTTTACAATCTGGATAGTATATTTCTTCATTCAAGAAGTATATTATTTTAATCTTCGTATCAGAAACCACATGGTAAGAAATAAAGGTAACCACAGAAATAGTGTCCTTTTCTGAAGGACAGAGGGTTAAATAATGGTTAAATGATACATATAAAACATCTGCTACAGATATGGTACTTTGTAGACACTCAACAGATGGGAACTATTTCAGACAGTTTTCCGAAACCATCACTGATTGATTGGGTTAAGAAGTTTAACAATATTGACTACTACAACTCATCATTAATTTCCTAATGGCTGGATTTAGCTATAACTTCAGAAATAGCCACAGTTAAAAATTCTATTCTATGAGAAATATTTCATTACAGAATGATTTTGTGTAATGAAGCCATTTCCAGATTCTTTGGGGATAGTCACAGTGCTTTGTCAGTCTGATCATAATGAGCTTTCTGGGATGCCTTTTCTAGTTCTATTCATCTCATGATCTCTTGCTTCCATATTATAGAAACATATTCATATTGTTTTCATTATAGCTAGAATTGAGTTGTTAACCTATTCAGAGCATTTTGGGGGAGGGGGCTGTACAACCATTATTTTCTTTCAACAGATAAATGTTTACTTTAAACATCCAGTGTGCCAGGTCCTATTCTAGGTGCAGATGTAGAGGGGAATAGGCCAAGAAAGTCCCTCCTAGGGTTTTGAATGCCACCTCAAATATCTGGATATTTCCACTAAAAGCTGTTAGCTAAGTAGCCTCTCAAGTCAACACCAAGTTAAAATAATATTAATATGACTTGAATAGTTGAAATGCTTAAAGGAGAACATGGTGATTATGTTATGCCTTGTATCTTCCTTCAAAATACTTAGTTCCCCTTTGGAATTTACCTCCAAGTGGCTTGGGATCAATTTATTTTTACGTTTTGACCCTTGAGATTAAGGCTGGGATGTCTAACAAATACTCATTTTAACAAACCATTACTAGAATAAAACAATTAAGAGGTTTCTTTTGCGTTTGTTGTAAAATTTTAATTATAATTTAATAGGTTTATATCCTAGCTTCAGTTCTGATCATAATTTTTATACTCAATGTTAATAACCAAAACTATTGTTTTTGTAAGGAAGTTATATTTATTTATCATGTACATCTGTAGTTTGAGCCTTGTTTATGGATTTAGCAAGGGTTATTTTTATATTTCCTACATCTCACACAACTAAAATGGTTGAGATTAAAAGATTAAGGATTATTAATAGAGTTTGTGAATTATCATGTCTTTCCATGTTTTCCATGTTCTCCATGTTTCCTGCTGCATATCCTTTTCTGCTAACAGTACTGATAAGGAAAGGAAAGGAAAGGCATAGAACTTAACGTCAAAAGAAACATCTGATATAGGAGAAGATGGAAACAAGATAAGTAGTTTTAGAAGTTTCTGTGCCTTTGTGTGCCTTTCTGCCCCATCTGTGCACTACTGATGGGGATGAAGATGGTAAGGATGTTGAGGAAGATGGTAGTTACCACTTATTGATTATCTACAAAGTGCCATATACATACCATATGTTTTATATGTATTATTTAATCCTTCAAAGTGGGCATTTTTACCCTATTTTACAAATGAGAAAACTAAGGTTTAGAAAGGTAAAATAACCCATTCAGAGTCACATAGTGGTGATGACAATACCAAACATATCATGCTGTTTTAAATTATTGAAATACTAGCATTTTTATTGGTACAATATAGTTATTTCAATTTCTAAGACTTTAAAATTTTTTAAATTAAAAAATCTAAAATCTTTATTTTTTCTGTCTCTTGATATATGTGGAGAGTTGTATGCTGCATTAATAGTTTAATGCTAAGAAAGGTGCACTTTTGTGCATCTGTGGAATAAGTGCAAAAAACAATGGCAACCATATCTCATTTTTAAATAAAATTATCAGGATGTACACTGATATTATATGAAAAGACACTAAAATGCTGGTATTATCATTATTGATCCAGTATTGCGATTACTGTCAATTGTAAGTGGCAAAGCCAGTGTCCAAATTCAGGAATGGGAAACTGCAAAGGCCTGTGGCCTTCAATCCAGTGGTACTCAAAGTAGTCCATCTGCAGATTGTTCATTCTTGGTCTGTGACAAGATAAAAGTCAACCAGTGCACAGCCCCCTTCATCAAAAAAGTCTTGGATGAAAATGTCAACTGAATCTAGTAGTGTGCTTAGAAGTACAGACTGACAACAGGCTGTGGACTAGTACTGGTCCAAAGACCACACTGTGAGAAGCACTGCTCTAAGCTGCACTGCCTATTTAGTGCTTAGTTTAATTAAAATAAAACATGTTTATGTTAACACTTTATTGCCAAAATAAAGGACATCTGCATTATGAATGACCTCCTCTTACCTTCTTTATGCCACCTAGGAGGTACTTAGTGTAAATGCAAAACATGTAATACAAGTCTAATGTATGTTTGTTTGTTTGATCAGCATTAAATTGTAACACTCTAGTAATTTATATTAGTAGTAAAACACCTTGGAAATGTTAGCAAATTTTTAATGCTAGCTATAGGTAATTTTAGTTAGATGAGGAGAAGCTTTACTTAAGATAAATGTTAAAATAGTGACCAACCATGAGAGGCTGGTCACTCTCAGGGAAAATAGTATCAGTTCTGATCATCTTAACTCAGGAATTAATGATTTAGGCTACAGTTGGATATAAAAACAAGAACACAGTAGAATATTATGCAGTCACATAGAACAAATCTATAGGAAAAGGCCTCTAAGATAAGTAGGAAAAAGGGAGGGGGAGAATATGAAGCTATTTGCATGCATATGCATAAATTATTTCTGGAAGAATATTGGTAATTTTGTCTTGGGAAGCAGGACAGGTAGATTAGGGATCTGGGATAAGAGTGAACCTTTTAAAATACAAATTCAGTTTTAAAAAAGTTTTAACTTTTACCATATACATAATATTTTTTTAATTAAAATACTCATTAATGAAAAAGCAGAGTCCATTTTGTTTTGTTTGCTTGTCAGCATCAGGAAGTCTCAGCATTCTTTATATATTTATATATCTGATGAAATTATTATAGTTTTCCTAATTGCAATATTAGAATGTAGAAGAATAAACAATTGTTTGTGAACCTGTGAAAAATAAATGAAAATCTAGGGAAAATGCCTGCCTTTACCATTGAATGAAAAGATTAAATTTAGTTGATGAATGTGAGATATTCAGTTTTTCATTTTGAAATATTCCATATGATCTCAGGTCTTACAGAAGAAGCAACAAGATAGTAAGAAATTGGCATCACTGTCAATCCAAAATGAGAAACGTGCTAATGAACTAGAGCAGAATGTAGATCACATGAAATATCAAAAAGTACAGCTGCAAAAACGATTTCGAGAAGAAAATGAAAAAAAGAAGCAACTGGATGCAGAAATTAAGCGGGATCAACAAAAAATCAAAGTAATATTGTCATACATTCCTGCTAAGTATAATATGACATGTTAAACGGCCCAGAGCTAACGAAGCCAAGGTTCATTTGGCTTCTGAAGTATCTATCCTTGATCTGCCCTTCACTGCTGTCCTTATTCACTTAAAAGCTTTGTTCATCTACATAGTAAAACCTATTTATTGAATTCTGAGTACTGTCTTGAAGGCTTTGACTTCACAAAAGAAGGTACAGTGATAAAATTTTTCTTAGTAGGATCTTAACTTTAGTTGAGGCTATCAAAGACATAAACTTACAAAACCAACTTTTTAAATAATATCTATCATTTGAATAGGATTTCCCATTTTCAAAGTGTTTTGATGTACATTGTCCATGTGGCTACGTGGAAAAAGGTACCAGATAAAATTGTACCGTTTCACTCATAGGAGTAGAAGAGTGACCAGACCTGAGTGCGTAGCAGTTCTGTAGAATAGACTGGGTGGGGACTAGTGGTGTCATTCTGGGCTCTGGAGCCAGGCTAGCATGGGGTCAGATCCCAGTTCTCCCAGTTCCTGGCTGAGAGATTTATTGAAAGAATCACTCACCGTCTCTGAGTCTTTATTCTTATCTAAAGTGGCCTTAATCATACTGGTCTCACAGGGCTTTTTTGAAAAAAGATGATGATGGTGATGATCACAGTAACAAATACTTCTCTAGCACTGTGTGCCAGGTTCTGTTCTATTGAAATGTTAAGCTGAACCTAAGTCCTGGAACATAATTGGAGATTTCCTAGACTTTTTAAAATTAAGATTTTATTTTTTTAGAGCAATTTTAGGTTCACAGCAAAATTGAAAGGAAGGTACAGCAATATGCCACATACTCCATGTATAGCCTCCCCCATTGTTTACAGCTCCCAGATTTCCTAGATTTTTGACATTGGTTATAACCTATTTTATGACTTTAAAAAAAATCACAGAATTTAGTGATAGAAGGGAATTTAAGGAGCATTTAAGACAAGTTACTCATTCTTTTTTTAAAAACAGCTTTATTGCGATATATATAATTGATCTCCCATATACCATAATTCATATACCATACAATTCACCTATTTAAAGTATACAATCCAATGGGTTTGGTTACATCATTAGTTTTTATAAGTAGTGGTAAATATATGTAATATAATATTTTAACCATTTTTGAGTGTACAATTCAGCAGCATTAATTAAATTCACAATGTTGTGCAAACATGACCACTATGTATTTTCAAGATTTTTCATCACCCCAAACAGAAACTCTGTAACTGTTAAACAGTAACTCCACATTCTCCTCTTCCCCATTCCCTGGTAATCACTAATCTATTTTCTGTCTCTGTGGACTTGCTTATTCTAGATACTTTATATAAGTAGAATCATACAATATTTGCCTTTCTGTGTCTGGCTTATTTCACTGAGTATAATGTTTTCAGGGTTCATCCATGTTGTAGCATGTATCAGAACTTCGTTCCCTTTCATTGCCAAATAATATTCCATTATATGGATATGCCACAATTTGTTTATCCATTTATCCATCAGTGGATATGTGGGTTATTTCCACGATTTGGCTATTGCGAATAATGCTGTGATGATATATCAACATATAAATAACTGAGTCCCTGCTTTCAATTCCTTTGGGTATACATCTAGGAGTGGAATTTCTTGGTTATATGGTAACTCTATGTTTAGCTTTTTGAGGAACCATTTTCCACAGTGGTAACACCATTTTGTGTTCCCACCAGTAATGTATGAATGTTCTAATTTCTTCACATCTTCATCTCTTGTTTCTCTTTCTTTTTTTATTATAGCCATCCAAGCAGGTGTGAAGTGGTATCTCATTATGGCTTTGATTTGCATTTCCCTAATAACTAATGATTTCGAGCATCTTTTCATACGCTTTTTGGCCATTTTTATATCTTCTTTGGAGAAATGTTTACTCAAGTTCTTTGTCCACGTTTTAATTTGGTTGTTCGTTGTTGAGTTGCAGGAGTTCTTTATGTATTCTGGACATTAAATGTTATCAGATACATGTTTGATAATATCCTTTGCTCCACAAAGTTTTTAATTTTGATGAAGTCCATTTTATCTATTTTTTTGTTTTTGTTGTTGCTTGTGCTTTTGCTATCATATCTAAGAATCCATTGCCAAATCCAAGGTCATGAAGATTTGCCCCTGGGTTTTCTTCTAAGAGTTTTATGGGTTTTGCTTTCATATTTAGGTCATTGATTCATTTGGGGTCAGTTTTTGTTTGTAGTATGAAGTAGGACTCCAACTTTATCCTTTTGCATGTGGAAGTCCAGTTGTCCTAGTACTATCTGTGAAGAGACTATTCTTTCCTCATTGAATGGATTTGGCACCCTCGAAAAATCAGTTGGAGGGGGAAGTGGAGAGATGCTGATGGGGCAAATGGGGAGATATTGGTCAAAGGGTACAAAGTTGCAGTTATGTAGGATAAGTCTAGAGATCTAATATACAGCATGATGACTAAAGTTGATAATGCTGTATTCTATATTGGAAATTTGCTAACAGAGTGGATTTCAGGTGTCCTCGCCATAAAAAAACAAAATGGTAACTATGTGAGGAGGTAGATATGTTAATTAACTTGACTATAGTAATCATTTCACTATGTATATGTATATCAAAACATCATCTGTGTACCTTACATATGTGCAACTTTTATTCAAAAAAATTAGCAATAGATATATGGTTTTAAACTCTCAGTTCTATTCCATTGGTCTCTATGTCTGTCCGCATGCTAGCACCACACTATTTTGATTACTGTAGCTTTGTAGTAAGTTTTCAAATCCGGAAATAAGTCCTTGAACTTTGCTCTTCTTTTTCAAGATTGTTTTTGCTATTTGAGGTCCCCACAATTCCATGTGACTTGAGGATGGGCATTTCCATTTCTGCAAACAAGGCCATTGGCCATTGGATTTTGACAGGAATTGCACTGAATTTCTAGATTGCTCTGAGTAGTATTGACATCTTGACAATATTAAGTCTCCCTATGCATGATCATGGGATGTCTTTCCATTTGTTTATGTCTTCGTTAATTTGTTTCAGCAATGTCTTTAATTTTCAGTGTACTAGTCTTGTACCTCCTTGGTTAAATTTCTTCCGAGATATTTTATTCTTTTAGATGCTATTGTAAATGGAATTGCTTTCTTAATTTCCTTGAGTTACTTATTCTTAATAATGTAATAATTATTATTATAGCAATAGTTAACATTTATTGAGAATTTATATTCAGATAATACTATGCTAAACATGTATATGCCTTCTTTAATCCTTCTTCTATATTTTCAACTTTTCCTTTTCTCCTGGATTCTGTCTTTAAACATAAGGTTTTTCCATCCTAAAATTACCCTCTTTCAACCATCTTTTTCACCTCCAGCTACTCCCTCTCTCATCTCCCCTTTGTAATCAAACTTTTCAGAAAAGTTGCCTGCATTTGTTTCTATTTCTTCTGCTTCCATTCATTCTCTTATCCTCTCCCTGCTGGCTTCTGCCTCTACCACTCACATAAAAGCTGTTGCTAAAGTCCTTTTAACACTGTGCATCCAGCACAGTTCACTCCTTCCTGCATCTTGAAATATTTTCCCCTTTGCCTTTGTGACATTGTACTTGTTTTTTTCCTCCTTTCTGATTGTCTTTGCTCATTCATCCCACTCTACCCGTCCTTTTACATCTGGTCTGTCTTCTATACTCTGTCCTAGGTGACCTTATCTTTTTACATGGCTGCAATTAAACTCTTGACACTCCCAAATTTAATCCTTAATCCCTTAATCTGTCCTTTGAGCTCTAGATTAGTATGTCCAACCATGAACATCTTCACAAGATTGTCTTATAGATTAATTCATAATCTTCCTTGCTTACCTCCCCACTACTTCTTCTCCCAGCTTCCTTCATGGGGGAGAAAATGTAGTTCTCCAATGCACCTTATATGACATGTCTATCCATTCAGTTGGGTAAGCTAGAAATTTAGGAGTCATCATTGACTCTTGCCTCTTATCACTCATATATCCAAGGAACCACTGTATCTTCCAAACATCATGAATCTGTCCAATTTTCATTTCTGCTGCCAATAACCTAGTTGCTTTCTCTTCCTCTAATGTGAGAAACAGGCCTGTCTTGTGGTCTTTGGGTTTTAGCTCCTCATCTCTTACAGCCTTTGGCTTAAACCAGCAAGATCTAGCACCAAGTCCATGCTAAGGGAAAATAAAAGAACTCTTGTTCAAAAAGTGTATAGTCTGCTGAAGTGCAACTCTGCCTGTAACTTAAACTTTTTACATTCCGATCTAGGGCACTTTTATTCCATGTAGCCACATTTCTAATTCTAGGGAAATGACCCATTTATGGGGAGTAACAGGTATTCTAGAAAAAGGACTAGACTGCACCAAAGATACATCGATATTTCCACTACTTCATGTAAAAACCAAAACCTGCTTACAGTCCTAAAGGAAATCTTGCCATCTGTTTGGTGCTAACTTTCTGACACTGCTGTTTGTCCATTTTCTACTTGACTAAGCCATTTCCAGAGAATACTATGACTTCTGCATAGGTTCTCCTCAGAGCAGCAGTTCTTAGCTGAGGTCCATGGAGAGGTTTCAAAGAAAAAATATGGAAACTGCTGAAATTGTGAGTGGTGGTGTGATCTTCTGCTTTTTACATCTCTAAGCACCTATTTCCTCATCTGTAAAATGAAGTTTATAATAGTCCCTGTCTCATAGGATTATTGTGAAGATTAAATGGGATAAATAGATGTAAAAAGCCTAGCACAGTGTCTGGTACACAGTTATTTTAATATTATAACAAGGATGACAATTTAAAAGAAAACCAATAATGTCTGGAGCAATATGTGGAAGAGGGAATTAGACCTATTGCAGTATACTTTTAAAGTGTATGTGGACAAATAGTAATAGAAGAGAGTCAACTCCAAGTATAAGGTAGCTTGATTTCAGATAGCTTTATTTCAGCATCCTGAAGTTGTTAGGGCTATGACCAGGGTTAAAGTATAACTATGAACTAGAGCTAGGGAATCATGAAGAATGAATGGGTAGTAAATATAATATTAGGGACCCAATTCACTCATAATACAACTCAGACGGGCATAGAAAATGTCTTTATTCAGTCTATAACAGACCTGTCTTTGTGAGTGCTCCCTTCCCCCACCATCCATGTCACGATATTTGCTGGAAATATGGTGGGAACTAACCAAATGTCCTATCTGTTCAAATCTTATTCTGAAAATGTAAACAGTTCCTTTAAGTATTTCTCAAGTCTCTTGAATAAGAATGCTCAGTCCTTTAGCCTCTTCTTCCATATGCTTCTCTCCCTAAGATGGCATCCAGTATTTGTGGTGGTTGGGTGTATGGCTTTCTTTTATTGTATCTCATGGAGTTGAGGGATGTGACTGGCTGGAATTTGCTCTCCCTTGTCCACCTTACCATGCCTAACCTGCTGGCCCTGATGGTGAAGCCCCTGGCTGGTATAACTCATAGTCTGGTCTTGCTTCTGGGTTAGCACGTGGGGCTGCTTTCTACTTTATCTCATCTCCCACTGTCATAAACCCCTGTTGAGGCCACTAGGTCTTCCATCTAGCTTGCTAGCCCAGTGATTTGACCTTACCACCAGCTTTGGGGCCAATTCTTCACAATGACTTACCCATATTGGCTCTTAACTCAGGATTCATGTTATCTGAGACCAAGGAGTCCACTTAGTGTCCCTTTCCTAATTGTGTCTCTCTGCTCTTTTGGCAATGCTGGGCCATCCCATGTGGGCATGGAGCCTCTGCAATGCAGTCTGCGTTTTCTCTCCTGAGTGGCGTAGGACCCTCTCTGCCCTCACTGATACCTTTACTCATTACCCCCTTTCTGGGCCAAAACTGGGAGGGACAATTGGGATACAAGTCTTCCTTATTGTCTCTTTTTTCTTTCTGCTATTCCCAGGGTTGGAGAGTGCTAGGCTTTTTCTATTACTTCCTTTCTATCATTACTTCTGAAATTACCTGTGGAGAAGGTGCAGTTTTCACTTTATTATGAATTTGTCACAGTCTAATACTTTTGTAAAATATTCATTAGGAGAAAAATGAAATAAAAATGAAAATATGCCAGTAAAAGTCCATTTTTTAAATTATTAAAGTCAAGAGATATAAAATTCTGTCGAACTGCTATAAAAGTATCTAAACACTTACTTTCGATTTTGTATTTGTCCATCATGGACCAGTTACAAATAGTATGAAGACTGGCCCACTTTCACTCGTGGCCTGCTTCTTAGTTCCTTTACTGGTGGACAGCATCATTTTCTCTAAAGCCCAAGAGAATACTCTGAGCGTCGGGCCTCTTGACCCTTAAGATGTAGATGGAAATGAAAGGAATTTGGAAAATACTCCACAGAACTGTGATCTGTCTTGCAAGGCTATTCTCATGCTACAAACTCTTATTTTTGAACACCAGAAACTGAATATTTCTTTTCTTTTTGCATTTCTACTGTAATAAATTTTAATATACCCATGGAAAATGGGTGTCTTGGGTGGATTAGCTGTGAAGGTAATGAGCTCAGAAAGGCAGGAAAAAAAACACATTTCATATGCTTATCCCTGTTATGCTAATTTATAACACAAAGAATGAAAAAAAAATGCTCAGTTTGTTAGTAAACTCTGATTTTTTCAGTTAGATTTTATTGCCTCAGTGAGAGGTAACATTTTCTTCCTGATACACTAATTACCCTGATCTAATCACTATACATTATATGCATGAAAACATGACAATGTACCCCATGAATACGTACAATTATTATTTGTCAATTAAACACAAAAAAACCCCAAACACATTATTTTCTTCTCAAATAGCCCCAATCTTCATTGACTCATTTTTTTCCTTTTGGCAACTAAGAGGGTAAATGTTAAGAAAATGATTATGTGCATATGTAATGATGGCTAGGTACAGAAAGCAATAAGGTGTTTTCAATTTCTTTTTCTGCAGGAACTACAGTTAAAATCAGAACAGGAAGAAGGTCTAAAACTAAAAGCCGAGGACCTTGATGCATTTAATTGGAAGAGGAGAAAAGATTTGTTGGGAAGTATAGACCCACTTCAGGTCTGTTGATTCTATTTAGTGCTTCCTGGTTTCTCTTCAATTTAATGATTGTCTAAATAGAGGTAAAAAGTGGTGGACTCTGAATAAAACCTTCAAACACTAGACTTTTTGCCACTTAAGTGCAAAATGTCTAGTGTTTCTTTTGACACTTTTATTATTAAAAATTACTTTCTCATACAGAAATGTGCTATATTCTTATTTCAGTAGAAATGGGTTTACTTGAATGTTGCAGAATATAAATATGAAATCCATGTTCACTAGATTATATTTATTCCCATGTAAAGATTGGTTTATTCTCATGAAGACAGGTGTATTTCTAAAAATCAGAGCTCAACATTCAAACAGAACCAAATTGTATATGTACTATTCTGGGGTCCCCAACCTATGGTGAGTTGTATAATTATTTCGTTATATATTACAATATAATAATAATAGAAACAAAGTGCCCAATAAATGTAATGCACTTGAATCATCCCGAAACCATCCCCCCCACCTTCCACCCCTGGTCTGTCTTCCATGAAAACGGTTCTTGGTGCCAAAAAATTTGGGGACTGCTGCTTAGAAAGCTATTTTAGTGCCACATTTTAAGAATAAAAGTTTACAATCCATAAACTAATTTCAAAGTTCAAAGAAATTGAAATTAAAATTTTTTTTTCTATTCTCATTTCTGAGGTATGAAATTTTAAATTTTATGTAAGAAAAATACTGTACTTAAAGCTATAATTACATTCATTTAAGTACATCTACCTTAATTTGGAAAAATTTATTCTCTCTTCCTAATTTATTTTTTTTGAGACAGGGTTTCACTCTGCTGCCCAGGGTGGAGTGCAGTGGCGTGATCATAGCTCACTGCAGTCTCAAATTCCTGGGCGTAGGTGATCCTCCTGCCTCAGCCTGCCAAGTACAAGTGCATGCCACCATACTTGGCTAATTTTTTTATTTTTTGTAGAGATGGGGTCTCACTCTGTTGCCCAGGCTGGTCTTGAACTCCGGCCTCAAGCTCCCGCCTCACGCTCCCAAAGTGCTGGGATTACAGGTGTGAGCTACTATGCTCAGCCCCTAAATTTTGTATATTATACTTTAATAGTGACATTTAGGGCATGGATGTATTCCCACTCACACTCTTTCCATCCAGAAAGAGATGTTATCATTATGATGTCATCAAACATCATAATTTTTTTGGATTTTTATCTTTTTGCAATGAGGCTTACAAAGGATTTCTAATTCACCTTTCAGACCCCACTCACAGTTGAGGAATGTTTGTAGAGTATGTTTAAGTTACCTGCTAGACTTCACAGGATCTCCTATTGGTGTTTCTAAGAATATAACAAAACTAATATGTTTATAGTTGCTCTTCCTGTTCCTAATAATTGTAGAGCTACTATTTTAGGCTTCAGTGTTATTTGGATGTGATAGTGCCTATAGAATCATACTATCTAGGTCTAGTTGGAAGACTGAATAGCTCTTCATCTTCTTTGCCTTGGCCACTTTGCTCTCTCTTTCTTATGCATATTTACTGTCTCATTGTATTAACATAGATTTCTAGGAACCTTTTGTATAAGGCTCATGAAGGACTGGAAGATAGTACTACATTGATTTTTTAAATTGTTTTGGTGGTATTGCCTCATTGGTAGAGTTCTTCTCGGACAGTCATATTCCATTAATACTTATGTGTGTATGTGTTTCTGGGTATCCTTAATTCAAGAGCATCCTAAGATGTTTGTTTTGGAGATCTTTCCAGCTCTGTTTATTTTTTAAAATAATTATTTGATGTTGACAAGCTACAATGCAGATTGGATTTCCTTTTATGCTCCATCATCTTCCACTATGTGTATTCATTTATTTACTTCACTGATTGATTGATTGAATCAGGCATTCATTCACTCTTCATTTAATATTTTATTGAATGCCAACTGTGGGCCAGGCAGCGTACCAGGAATTGTGGATAAAGAGGTAAAAAGTACATTCCCTGCAGTCAGTCAAGGAGCTCAAGTTGGGGAGACAGACTAGGAGAGGAACCACCAATGTAAGTGCTGTAATGGAAGTATGCACCTCTACAATGTAGAAAAAGATGCTCTTAACATAGACATAGAAAATTATCAGTCCGTACTTTGTCATGCTAAAAAACCCCAGACTCTTTAACATATTCGGGGAGTAAATTTTAATTCCGTATGAAAACAACACAGCAACTTCTTGACTAGAACCACTTCTTTAGAGTTTCAGACAGGAACGTGAGTTACTCTCAGTGACAATTTTCAAGTGTTCATTTAAGAGGTTTCAGCCAATCTGAAATTATATTGTTATCACATAATTTTTATGGCAGAAGGAAAAACAAATAACATTTCTTTGAAATTTTAACATAGAAATTGGACAAGCAAAAGAAATGGTTAGATGAAGAGGTAGAGAAAGTTCTGAACCAACGCCAAGAATTAGAGGAGCTGGAAGAAGACTTAAAGAAACGGGAGGCCATAGTTTCTAAGAAGGAGGCCCTGTTACAGGAGAAGAGCCACCTGGAAAATAAGAAGTTGAGATCTAGTCAGGTATTCTGTTTAACATGCTATTTGATTCTGGTTGTAAGCCATATAAACTAGGATTTTTCTCTCTAAAAAGTAAATCATACCATTGTAAAGTTAGAAACCAAAAGAAAACTATTCTTGTTTTCAGTGTATTTTGCTTATTACTGCTTATCAAATGACCATCACTAAAACCTACTGGAATTTCGAAGTAACATGTTCAGTGTTCAGCCAAGTATGATTTATTATTAATTTTTTTTGTATTTTTTATTGTAAAATATACAGAACATTTAAAATTTATCATTTCAATTATTTTAAATTGTATGGTTCAGTGGCATTGATTACATTCACAATGTTGTATAGCCATCACCACTATTTATTTCCAAAACTTTTTTATTACCTCAAACAGAAACTCTGTAATGATTAAGCAATAACTCTCCACTTCCCCTCTTCCCAGCCCTGGGCATCCTCTATCATTAACTTTAGTGGATATTTTAAATAAATTGTACCATCATACGCTTTATAGTAAACATTGGTAATTTGGAAAAATAAACTTGAAGTCTATGTAGTTGTTACTACCACCCAAAGTTAGGGGTTTGTAGGGTTCCTATAAAAGAAGATTTTGTGTAATGAAGATTTGTTTATTTTTCAAATTATAAAGACTTGGGAACCTTTACAAACATTTTTTCATGGAACACTTGGATTTTATAAGCCAAAGAAGTGGCTTTATGAAGGAGTTTGCCTTGATTTCAGTTTTTGAAAAAGAATGATTGTGGAGGGAGCAGAGGGATCAGGAATAATTTTTTTTGGACCCGTCTATACATATATTCAACAACAGCATCTAAAAATGAGGCTAAGTTGCCCTAGAATTGGAGAGGACTTTGTCACCTTCACGTCTAGCTGGCGTTGGGCCCAGGGTCAATCTACCCATAGAGTCATGGAACAGATAGAGGATCTGTAACCTGCTCCTCTATTAGACTTGCCTTTCAGTCAGCATCTAGACCAGTAGGACCCAAGTTGATTATGGTGTGTTCTTAACTTCTCTGCATCAATATAACAGGTAGATGGGACTGAGGATCAGTACTTCCTTTGCTCTGTCCTCCATCTCCCAGTCTATGTTGAAATAGCTGCTAGCACCAGGCCATGAGACACAGGGTTAGAAGTGGCCCCTCCAGCTGTGCAATAGCAGGCAACTTGCTAAGACTGGCTGTCAGGGTCAGGTTGTAAAAGCTGTCCCTCACAACATATAAATGACAGCAAAGGAGATTAATAAAATCTTGAGTAAATAGAAGAAAATTACCTGGGCCTTTATAATATGTTCTGTATCACAAGAGAAGAGGAAAAATAAAAAAGAATGAGGATAATCTGTTCCCTGAAATACATTTACTTCAGGATACAGAGAAATAAATAAATAAATAAAAACAGCTGTTTTCTGTTCTCAGTAAGATGTAATATGTAGGAAGCAAGAACATACTGAGATAAGTAGGAAGTACAAATAAATGAAAACCACAATAGATCAATGTAAAATTGATTCTTAGAAAATTATTTTAATGAAACAGAAGAGAAACTTGAGACTTATCCTGATGGGTTCTTTTCTGAACAAAAAGCACACAAAGATTACATCTTTTCCAGTATTTGAGAAATATTTATAGGACTTGATTGTATGCATTTCAGATGTACTGAACACATTCATATTATTCCACTAAAATGACATCAAAGGAATATATTCATATCATACACAAATTTAACTCAAAATGGACTATAGACCTACGTGTAACAGCTAAAACTGTAAAACTCTTAGAAGAACACATAGGTATAAATCTTGTGACTTTCATCCTTTCAGTTATGCAATGGTTTCTTGGATATTACACCTAAACCACAAGCAACAAAAGAAACAGTAGATAAACTGGACTTTATCAAAATTAAAAACATTAATGTTTTAATGATACAAAAGACACCATCAAGTAAAAAGACAACTCACAAATATATTTGCAAATCATATATCTGGTAAAGGTCTTGCATCTAGAATATATAAAGAATTCTTACAACTCAATAGTAAAAAGACAATCCAACTAAAAAATGGGCAAAGGATTTGAATAGACATTTCTCCAAAGATGACGTACAGGTGGCCAATAAGCATGTAAAAAGATGTTCAACATTATTAGCCATCAGGGAAATGCAAATTAAAACCTAAATGAGACACCACTTCACACCTTCTAGGATAGCTGTAATGAGAAAAACAGATAATAAGTGTTGGTGAGGAGGTGGAGAAATTGGAACCTTCATACCCTGCTGGTGGGACTGTAAAATTGTGCTGTTGCTCTGGCTAACCCATCTTGTGGTTCCTCAAAAGCTTAAACATAGAGATACTATGTGACCCAGCAATTCCACTCCTAGTTATATATCAAAGAAAAATGAAAGCATATGTCCACCAAAAAACTTGAACATGAATAGCAACATTACTCATAATAGCTAAAAAATGAAAACAACACAAATGTTAATCAACTGATGAAGGTACAAACTGTGATCCATCCATACAAAGGGATATTATTTGACAATAGAAAGGAATGAAGTACTGATACATGCTACAACATGGATGAACCTTGAAAACACATATTAAGTGAAAGAAGCCAGTCACAAAAAACCACCTTTGTATAATACCATTTATATCAAGTGTCCAGAATAGGCAATTTCTATTTCTGTCCAGAGACAGAAAATAGAATAGTGGCTGGTGGGGGACTGGGGAGGAAATGGAATGACTATTGATGGGTATGGGGTTTCTTTTGGGGGGATGATAAAGATTTGTGATGGTTGCATAACTCTATGAATATATTTAAAACCATTTAATTATACACTTTAGGTGAATTTTATGGTATGTGAATTATATCTCATTAAAGCTATTATTTTTTAAAAAGCTATAAACTCATAAAGGGGTAAAGAGAGTAGAGGCGATAAGAGAGGACAAAAGATTACCACCCCCCAGAAAAGTTTTTAAGATAGAAAGCAAATAGATGAGAAGTTATTGACTTAGCAGAACAGAAGAAGCTGTAATCCAAATGCCTAGAAAGACTCAAATGAGAGCCAAGGCTTTGGCTTTAGCTTTTTCCCTTTTTAAAAAACAATAGCATTAGAGAGAGATGATTCACATTAAAAAGACTACAGCATTAGAGAGAGATAATTCACACAGATCATCAAAAGACTCATAAATGAAGGAACCAAGATTTTTAGAAGGCAGGAGCAAGGCATAGGATGAAAATAGGGCATAGTTAGGAAACTGTTCTTTTCTAACTCTGGGACAAGATGATTTATTTTCTGAAGATTGAACCAGGCACAGCAGAGGGTCAGGATAAGTCAAAATACTCTAAACAGGGAATGAATGCAAGTCTCTATATGAATTCTGAGAAACCCATTTCCTAATCTCTACATGGATCCCAGAATGCTGGCAGCCAGATTTATACTTCCCAGCAGGATATTGGCAGATTTTCTGAAATATAGTCCCTGAAAAAAGACCAAAAAACACTTAAATTTGAGAGCCCCCAATTAAGTGGCTGGATCCCACATATATGCTACCGTCACGCATCATATCAGCTTTTCAATACCTGACTCTTAAATGTGACGGGCATTTCAGGAATGCCACCAACATTAAAGGCAAAAGGAAAAAACAAACCCAGAGAAATTTAAAAGATAGAGCAAGAAGTTGAAAAAACTTTTAAAAAGCTGTAATATCCTCAATGTGGTAAAAGATGATACTCTATCCATAAAATAAAAACTGTAGGTTATTTAAAAAATATGAGAGGCTGGGCACGGTGGCTCACGCCTGTAATCCTAGCACTCTGGGAGGCCGAGGCGGGCGGATCGCTCAAGGTCAGGAGTTCGAAACCAGCCTAAGCAAGAGCAAGACCCCGTCTCTACTATAAATAGAAAGAAATTAATTGGCCAACTAAAGATATATATAGAAAAAATGAGCTGGGCATGTTGGCGCCTGCCTGTAGTCCCAGCTACTCGAGAGGCTGAGGCAGGAGGATTACTTGAGCCCAGGAGTTTGAGGTTGCTGTGAGCCAGGCTAATGCCATGGCACTCACTCTAGCCCGGGCAACAGAGTGAGACTCTGTCTCAAAAAAAAAAATATGAGAGAACTCTTGGAAATTAGCAGAGTTAGAGGATATGCCCATCAATACACGAGTGGATTAATAAAATGTGGTATATGTATACCATGGAGTACTATTCAGCTATAAGAAACAATGGTAATATAGCACCTCTTGTATTTTCCTGGATAGAGCTGGAACCCATTCTACTAAGTGAAGTATCCCAAGAATGGATAAACAAGCACCACATGTACTCACCAGCAAATTGGTTTCAGTGATCAACACCTAAGTGGACACATAGGAACAACATTTATTGGGGGTCGGGCAGACGGGAGGGGGATTGAGGGGATGGGTATATACATACATAATGAGTGTGATACGTACCATCTGGGGGATGGACACACTTGAAGCTCTGACTCTGGGGGGAATGGGGGTTGAAGGCAACACACATAACCTAAACATTTGTACCGCCATAATATGCTGAAATAAATAAAAAAAAAGTTAGAAGATAAAGTTGAGGAAATATCCCAGAAAGTAAGTAAAAAGATAATAGAAAACAGGAGGAAAAAATTTTTTAATTGGCACATAAATCCAGGAAGCCCAACATCCAAGTAATGGGAATTCCAGAAAGATAAAACAGAAAAAACTGAAGAGAGGAGATTATCAAAGACATAATATAAAAAATTTTCCCTATACTGATGATATGAAACTCTAGATTGAAATAGCCCATCAAGGGCCCAGCAAAATGAGTGCCCAAGGCATATCATTGTGAAGGTTTGAGCACACTGACTGAGGAAAAAAGAAGATTCTGAAAGCTTCTAGATAGAAAAAACTAGTCACTTGTAAATATCAAGAATCAAAATGACATTGGACTTACCAACTTTCTTCATTAGAAGTTAAAAGACCTGAAACAATCTTCAGACTCATGAGGAAAATGATTTCTACTCAATAATTCTCTTCTAAGCTGAACTCTCAATTAAATGTGAAGCTAAAATGAGGATATTTTCAAGTAAAAAAATTATCTCCTATCAAGCCTGTCTCAGGAAGCTGCTGGAGAATATGCTCCACAAAAATAAGGGCATAAATTATGAAAAAGGAAGACTCAGGATTCTGAAAATGTGATCCAACATAGAAATTCCTGGGAAATACCAAAGGGAAGTCCCAGGACAACTAGTCCAGTTTGGAGCAGGAGGATGAATGTTCCATGCAAAATGTTTCCAGAAAAGAATGGATTGAAAAGATTTCCTGGTAAGTTTGTTCAAGTGAAAAAGTATTGAGAGGAATTTTATAGTTCTATTGGAGAAGAATTAGTTATAAGATACAAAAAATACTGGTAAAACAAAAGACTAAGGAAAAAAATAAGGTACAAAAATTGTATCAAAATGGAAATATGATCATTTTATACTAGATAGTTCACCATATGCATAATAGTCACAAATTCATAATAATGTAAATGAATATTGATTTAATTATAAACTGTAATAGTTTTAACTTATATTGGAAGAATGGCGGGGGGGAAGTAGAGAAGAAGTATAGGAGTGCTAAATCCTTATCTCCCATGATACATAGTCAATATACAATATCTAAGGTTGATAATATCATTTATAAACATGGACATAAACTCTAGAAGAAACAATTAAAAAGGTTGAAGGTAGCTATTTCTGGGTAGTGGTTAAAGTTTGGGGGGAGGGACTGCTTTTTTAAAATTATAAACCTTCTGATAGTGTATATATATATATATATGTATGTATACACATACACCTTAATGGTATATATACATATAATTACCATGATGAAAAAATATTTTACAAATTATCTTAAATTAGGCCATAATGAACACCTCTATAAATCTGGCCATATTTTCTGACCAGAATGAAGTAAAAGTAAAAACAAATTATATGTTTAAACCAACCAATCATATGTTTAAACAAACCAAATCTCAACCCCTAGGAAATTATAACATAATTCTACAGTATAACATGCCAAGAAAGAAAAGCTCAATTCAGAATATAATATAAAGGAAAATACTACCTCTCAAAACCTAGCCAAAGCAATTCTTGATAGTAAACTCATAGTTCAAATGTACATTTTTTTTAAAAAAGCATTTTTTTTTTTTTTTTGAGACAGAGTCTCACTGTGTTGCCTGGGCTAGAGTGCCATGGTGTCAGCCTAGCTCCCAGCAACCTCAAACTCCTGGGCTCAAGCGATCCTCCTGCCTCAGCCTCCTGAGTAGCTGGGACTACAGGCATGCGCCACCATGCCTGGCTAATTTTTATATATATATATATATTTTTTTTTTTTTTAGTTGTCCAGCTAATTTCTTTCTATTTTTAGTAGAGACGGGGTCTCGCTCTTGCTCAGGCTGGTCTCGAACTCCTGAGCTCAAACGATCCTTCTGCCTCGGCCTCCCAGAGTGCTAGGATTACAGGTGTAGCCACCATGCCCAGCCTAAAAAAGGCATTTAACTTAAGGTTTTAGAAAATGAACATCCCCTTCAAAAACAAAATCCCTGGGTGAAAACAATAATATAAAAGCTAAAAACATATTCATTTAGTAATTTTCTATATGTTTTTCCTAATTTATATGCAGTCTGGATTTCTAGTAATTGTTTTTGAAGTGTCTGGTTGGTTGTGTCTTTTTAGGCCTTAAGCACAGATAGTTTGAAAATATCAACTCGCCTGAACTTGTTGGACCAAGAGCTATCTGAAAAGAGTGTGCAGCTCCAGGGCAGCACAGCTGAGGAGCAAATAAAGATTTCAGAACAAGTTGAAGCCCTCCAGAAAGAAAAGGATCAGCTCCAGAGACAAAGAAACAGTGTGGATGAAAAACTTAAAAATGGTAGAGTGTTATCACCTGAAGTAAGTCAGTTTTCTTTGGAACTGGAGGTGCTGTATGATGGATCACTTGAGTGATTTCCTCAGTCTCTTTTACATAATCATAAAAATGATAAATCTGATAAATTTGGTTTCCTTGAGACTTTGTCAGATGTAATGAGTTCACCTGGCACCTGTTTGCCACCATAAACCATGCTTGACTGGAGAGACTGAGATGTCCTCACATAGTGGTCCATGGACGTGGCCCCTTCCTGGCACTGATGGGCATTAGGAAACTAATATTATACTTTCCTTGAGTATGGCCACCTTCTCAGCTGGAGTTTCTCATCTGAAATCACAAAACACAGAAAATGATTTCAGGGACTCTTTTCTCAATTCTTCCAAGGAAGGCACCTAACTTTTCTCTATACATCCTTCTTAAGTGACATTAGGTAACTCATTACATATAATGGTTACCTTTCATGGTTGAGAAAGGCTCAAATGTTGGGGAGCATATTCCATATTTTGTCCAGCCAAAAAGGTACACAAAATCCAAATCCCAGTAAAATACCTTTTAGTTATATAATAGTTTTCATTTAGGGGAGCATATGGCTCCTCTCACATTTATTTTTTTTAAACTATGTAAAAGATGATTCATTTATTGGCTATCATATTGCCCAAGACTTTGTCTTTTTTCAAAATTTTAATTCAGCCAGCAATGGTACCTATACCTTACTTTATTAGATAAAGATGACTTAATGAGCCTGAAGTTTCTCTGTAAATATTTATTGTTGATGTCCTGTCATTATCAAAGCAAGGGAAAATTGCTAAGAGAAGGTGAGTACCTGGGAATCACATACCTTGCTGAATCTTGTAGTGTTTTAGATTGGAGCAAGTGAGAGGAAATTAAGGGGGTTAGTTAAGAAACAAGAAAAAGGGTAGCATGAAACTAGATTATTGCTTATTGAATAGATGAAAGGAATTGAAAACTAACTTGATTAGGGGCTTAGTGGCAGCTGAAGGAGCATTTTAAGCCTCTAATGCCCTGTTTTATAACTTAACTTGAGTGGCTGTGCAGAGGATTACAGAATCAGGCTGTCTTCCCAAGGTGTTAAATTGGAGCCCCAAGCCTGTAGATTCGAAGGTATGAGAGCCTAAGACACAGCAAAACTTAAATATTTAAGGAATTTTGCCTGCCAAGGACTATTAGTACGCCCTATGGAAGAAACCAAAAAAGTAGAAAGTATTATGCTTCCCTTGAGAAATTCATACTCTTATCTGGGAAAAGAGAGAAATACAAGAAAACTCTAAACCATGAAGAATATAAAAAAGCAAGTTATGGATAATATATTAAAGCTATACCTCTTACATTATTTATGCAAAGCAATGCCATGATTACTTGGGAGAAGATTCATCAAGGCAGCCTCAGGGGATTGGAATCTTGAGCTGGATTATGAAAAACATGATATGTACTAGCAGATATAAGGACGAAGGCCATTTAGATAAAACATCCTTAAATAAGGTACAGAGATGGGAATGAACAAATTCTGTGTGCAGAGGGTAGAGTTCTGTTATTATCAAGAAACATTTAGGTTTCTGTTTCATGTGGAATTCTATAACTAAAAACATTATTTACAGACTTGTGAAAATATAGTACCATTTATAATACCTATTTAGCAGCCACTCTGGATTGGTTTGAAGGAATGCTGAGCTTTCTATAATTGGTGGGGTTCCATTTAGTCATGTGAGCTTGTATGCACCCTCCTTCCACATCATTGATTCTTCACCACTATTTTAAATCCAAGATTAATATTTCCAAATAGATCTGCCAATAGCAGATGATCAAGAACATGAGATTCTGATGTGACACAGGATATCAATAAAATCTTAGGTGGAATGGTTTGCTCTCTTTAAACATTCTCAGGATTATTTTCTCTTTCCACAGTAAATTAAAACATTTTTCCTGATTGTATTACTTTGTGGGAAGTGATAGATTTTATATTACTATACTAATAGAGTATTACCCAACAATTTACTATAGACACATCACCTCCTCTTTTTTCCATAAAATCCAGAAACTAAAATTAAAAAAAATAAAAGAATACTTGAACTCTAGCTTTCTAGTAAGACAGAGTAGTTGCTTAGTAAGTGGGGTATAGGAAGAATGATTATGTTTAATTTTTTAAACTTTCAATTCCAAATTTTATGATTAAACCATTCATATAATTTATAGAAAAATACGCACATATGAAGTTCTTGCTTGAAACTTTTTGTTTTTGTTTTGTTTTTTACTGATAGGAATGTGTGATCAAAAAAGTGTGGGGGCCACCAATGCTTTAGGTTCTTGCTACAGTGTGGTCTCTGGACCAGCAGCAACAGCATCACCTGGAAGCTTGTTAGAAATGCAGATCTCAGGTCCTACCCAGACCTGCTGAGTCAGAATCTGAATTTTAACAAGCTACTGGGTTCACATTAAAGTCTGAAAAGCAGAGCTCTGTAAAAAAGCACAGTCAATTTTTGATAATTTGTGGTTTGTGTTGTAGCAAATTTTTCATCCCTGAGCCATCTCCCATCACCACTTATCTTGTCAACTTATACCTACTGTTAGAGGTAACCACAAACATTTATATGCTACAGCCTCACTGGAGCGGCCTACCCTCAGTGTCCTATAGTCATACTACCTTATATCATCTTGGTACTTCCTTAACTTTGATCCAAAACTATAGAAACTAAATTTATGCTAAATTGTTCTCAGCCATATATAAAGGCAAACTCTTTCACATTTGTTTTTGGTAAAATATAATCACAGTATGAGTTTAAAAGTCAAATAAAGTTAAGTCCTAACTTACTGTCATCAGTAGGTTCTTGGAAACTGCAGCTTTAAGTGAAATGACATAAGGAAACCAATATTTTTCTTTCTCATCAACGTTATAACAAAACAATGCTGAAAGAAATGACATTATTGGAGGACCTGCTGTATATCATTTCATTTAAAGTCACAGTTTCCAAGAACCTACTGATGACTTTAAGTGAGGACTTACTGTATATTCTTTGGATACTTTTTTTTTTTTTTAAGAAACAGGGTCTCACTCTGTCACCTAGGCTGAAGTTGTGCGGTCATAGCTCACTGTAGCCTCCAACTACTGGGTTCAAGTGATCCTTTTGCCTTAGCCTCCCAAGTAGCTGGGACTACAGGCACATGCCACCATGCCTGGCTAATTTTTTAATTTTTTTGATAGAGACAAAGTCTCTCACTATGTTGTCCAGGCTGGTCTTAAACTCCTAGCCTCAAGCAGTCTTCCCTTCTTGGTCTCCGAAAGTGCTGGGATTACAGGGCATGAGCTACTACACCTGGCCAGATAATGCATTTTTTTTTTTCCAGATAATTCACTTTTTTTTTTTTTTTTTTTTTTTTGAGACAGTCTCTCGCTCTGTTGCCCGGGCTAGAGTGCCGTGGCGTCAGCCTAGCTCACAGCAACTTCAAAGTCCTGGGCTCAAGCAATCCTTCTGCCTCAGCCTCCTAAGTAGCTGGGACTACAGGCATGAGCCACCATGCCCGGCTAATATTTTCTATATATTTTAGTTGGCTAATTAATTTCTTTCTATCTTTTTAGTAGAGACGGGGTCTCGCTCTTGCTCAGGCTGGTCTTGAACTCCTGACCTCGAGTGATCCGCCTGCCTTGGCCTCCCAGAGGATAATTCACTTTTATTTGTGGCTCCTTTTATTCATTCTCCTAAGTACCTTTTAGTATTTAAAGATTTTTTTCCTTAAGAAGGTGAATATTATTTTATTCCTTATAGAGCAGTTATCAAATCATCAGATTTTCCTGATGGTTAGTGATTGCACAGAGAAATAGAATGGCTGTTGGACATTTTTTTCCCAAAATGATTCTTTCAGAAGATTTTATAAAATGATTTTCTAAAATGAGTATTATTCAACCTTCCACTGGAATAGGTTCTAGAAGTCACTCTGTTCTTTAGATATATCAGAAATATTCATATTCTTTTCCCTTGGGATGCTAGCGGGAGGAGTGGAGAGAAATAACTTGGGTCATATAACCACAGACACATGAAAATATTTTTTTCTCCTCCTCCTTCCTTAACTTATTCAACAGATATTTATTGAGTTTAAACTATGTGATAGGTACTATGCTAGGCAACAAGAATATGAGTATGAACAAGACAATCTGCCCTCAAGGAACTTAAAAGTTTAGCTGACTTCCACAACAGATATAGGTATACGGAAACATATATCCAAATCTCATCAATCTGAAATAATTTCTTACCAGAGATTTGGATCTCCAAAATAACATATATTTGGATAGTTCAAAGAACTGGTATAGCCAGGCATGGTGGGTCCTCTAGTCCCACTTGAGCTACTTGGAAGGCGAGGCAGGAGGATTGCTTGAGCCCAGGAGTTTGAGTCCAGCCTGAGCAACATAGCAAGGCCTCGTCTCTTTAAAAAAAAGAGAGAGAGAGAGAGAGAGAGAGGAAAGTAAAAGAATTGGTAGGTTTTCTGATGGAGATTTATTAGATTTTTTTCCCCACAAAGGAAATCTCTGATATATGAAAAAAATATGCCACTACTATTTTTAATACCTATATTTTCTCTTTAATAACATTTCATAGGAATCTTATGAAGTGTTTCACATCCTTAACTCCTCATTTTTTTATGCCATACTGTGTTTTTTTCCTCAGAGACTCTCCTCTGATTATTAGTTCTTAATAACTTACTCTAAATGTATTTCTTCTTTCCTTCCTAGCAATATATTGTTTTGATAGATCATTGAAAGGAAAGCAGGAGGTCTCTAGATCTCGCTAGTGAAAATGCTGACACATAATATGCACTTTGGAGTTACGGAGGGAGATAAATAACTATACTACTAATCCTGTGGGCCAACGCCTTGTTCAAATGTATTCACTGGATTAGGTGATGAGCATTTGATGTGTGACCTTGAAACATTTCAGAACTCATCTAAACTACTGACTCTTCCATTTTATCACACAAGGTATATTGTGAGGACTCAATGATTATGTGTTGTATATACATGAGTACATGCAGTGCATTGTATAGCATAGCAAGCAAACATATTCTTAAAATTTAGTAAAAGAGTAGTAATGTCTGTTAGACTCAAATAGCATATTAGGATCTTAGTATATGCCAAAGTCCAAATGTATTATTTCATTTAAAATGAGTGATTTCTATTATATTATATCCAGGAAGAACATGTTCTTTTCCAACTTGAAGAAGGAATTGAAGCTTTGGAAGCTGCAATTGAATACAAGAATGAAAGTATCCAGAGTCGCCAGAACTCGCTTAGAACATCATTCCAAAACCTCTCTCGTAGTGAAGCAGCTGTCTTGGAAAAACTAACTTGTCTGAGTCCTGTTGAGATTAAAACTATTCTTTTTAGATACTTCAATAAGGTTTGTTTTTGAGGGACAGAATATTTTTCTTATAAAGAGAGGTCAAGATGCTTATGTATCCTGTGTTTATTTTAAATTTTTAAAGAAATTGAAAGGCTCAAAGATTTAATGATACAACTGCAAATTTAAGCATGATTTCCCTTTACAGTACTGAATGCTGTCATCTCAAAGCTTTGTGATTATCCAAATCTATAGGCCTAACTTTGTGAGCTTTTAAAGGTTGAGGTCCTTTTAAAAGAAAGCCTTTTTGAAAGTTTTAGACACCAAAGAATTTAAGTTATATTCCTTGCTCATTATTTCTTGGATGTTTTTTAGATTTGGATGCTTTTTCCCAACATTCATGAAAAATCAAGGGCCCTCCAGGTTTTGATTACCCTTTCTTCACTGCTGTAGGGTAGTGGAACCTGTACTTTGTCATAATGTGTGAGTTGAAATGGAGATGAAGTGGTGCATCAGTAGCAAAGACACTAATAGATTTTATTAACCTGCATGTGCTTAAATCGATTAAAATATTTTCTACAAATTTTACCATTTACTGATCCAGAGATGTTTCATAACATTGAGAACTACATCCATCTTTTCTCTGTCTTTTCCACTTAAAATATATATTATGAAATGTTATACAACTAGATAATTCTTTTCTCTGAAAAGTGTATTCAATGTATAGGAATATCAGACAATGAAGGAAAAATAAAACACTGAAGTTTTAAAATAAAGTTCTAATTCTGTGAAATAAAGATGAAAAATGAATGAAAATGTTATATATGGCTTCCTCTTGGATAATCACTCTCAGTAATAAGTTACTATTAATATTACTGATGAGAGTAATCCTATCACTCTGTGTTTAGAGAGCAGAAAAATAGTATTGTCCCAGCCTTTGATATAGATAAGACTTTTGTGGTACTTTTAAAGCAAGAGTTCTTAACCCAAGGCCCCTCTGCCAAGGTCAGTGGATTTTCTGATCCAGAGACCCTTTGTATTAATGAGTATTTCTTTCTGAAGAGAAGGTCATTAGATTATTAACAAGTTCTGTGACACAGACATTGTCTGAAGTATTTTTACTTCTTATCAGTAGAGAAGAACCCAGGAGACAAAATTTATGACCTGAAACTGAACTCTGTTTATATTTTTAAAAATTCTGTCACTTACTTATAATATCCATTTTGGACTTAAAACTGGGAATTATCAGCTGGGCGCGGTGGCTCATGCCTGTAATCCTAGCACTCTGGGAGGCTGAGGTGGGCGGATTGCTCAAGGTCAGGAGTTCGAAACCAGCCTAAGCAAGAGCAAGACCTCATCTCTACTATAAATAGAAAGAAGTTAATTGGCCAACTAAAAATATATAGAAAAAAATTAGCCGGGCATGGTGGCGCATGCCTGTAGTCCCAGCTACTTGGGAAGCTGAGGCAGAGGATCACTTGAGCCCAGGAGTTTGAGGTTGCTGGGAGCTAGGCTGACGCCATGGCACTCTAGCCCGGGCAACAGAGTGAGACTTTGTCTCAAAAAAAAAAAAAACCTGGGAATTATCTAGATCTTATACAAGAGCCTTTAGCTTCTCAATATCTACTTAGTCTAGAGAAAAAGAGTTAGAGAATTATAAAATGTAAACTTCAGAGATCATATCTAAGAAATTATGGAGGGGTGATTATTACAGCAACATTATATTGAAAAGGAAAATGTTACCAATTCAGAATCCCCCCAAATTCAAAAGGCCGCTAGGTTATTTTGTGGATATGTTACAAAGCATTTACCTAAGGATTCAATACCTTGGCAAGAATCACTTATACTATGGAGACTAAGGAAGTTCATCTTTATGTAGCCTAAGAAAAGTAGATGAGTCTATTATATTAGGCTAAGACACACTTAAAAGGTCAAAAATGTATTTTCTAGGTGGTTAATTTACGAGAAGCTGAACGGAAACAACAGTTACATAACGAAGAAATGAAAATGAAGGTTCTGGAACGGGATAATATGGTTCGTGAGTTGAAATCTGCACTGGAACATCTGAAATTGCAGTGTGACCGTAGACTGACCCTCCAGCAAAAGGAACATGAGCAAAAGATGCAGTTGCTGTTACATCATTTCAAAGGTAACTGCCCCTCATTGTCAGTTACGTAAAGGTGATATATGAATGGAGTATTGAGAAAGGAAGATAGGATAGAATTTGATTACTTAAAATCCCAACATGTTTAAATAGTTACTACTATACAAGTGTTTGGGCTTTACATGTTTTGGTTATCACGTTTTGGAGTAGTTGACTTTGTCGTAGGGCTATTCGTGCTTGAAATGTTATCCCTTCTGCCTGCCCCCAGCACACACATAAGAACCGCTACAATCCTGTTACTTTTTTGTTGGTCTAGTTTTTATATAGAAATGTGGGATTTCTTCTGGATTTTTGGTGTACAGTTGAAAATTTTCTATTTCCATGAGATATAATACTGTGACATTTAAATTATTTTTCATTCACGAAAATAAAGTGGTAGGCTCTGTCATATTCCTAGTTCTATTTCTTGTTAAAATTTTCAATTGATAAAGTTGTATCTTAGGTCAAAATTAGTCTACCATTAATGGGCACCTGCTGTTATTAGTGAGCAATAGTTCAACCATCAACTCCCATGTAGAAAGAGAGCTATCAAAACAATTGGGCCAGTATTACCTGGGCATATGGCCAGTACACAAACAGCTGATATGGCAACAAAATTCCTGCCAGGTGATACTGTTACTGCTGCAATCCAGGCTGCTTAGTCTTGATTCTCATGAATCTATAGCCGAAAATTTGTCAAAAGGGATCTAGCAGAAGCTACCTGAGTAAGCAGAAAATTGGAAAATATATGAATTTGAGTGCTGAGGCAATTTGTCTCTAAGTTAATTCTGTAACTGGTTAATTGCCTAATGACAGGATTTCCATGACACAATATTGCATTCAAACGTGTTCTTCTTCCCATAATTTAGCTCTGTCTTAAGTCTCTAAAAGTGATATTTAATAGAATTTTTATGTATTTTTAGAGTGACAGGGATTATACAACAGAAGCTCATGCTATAGCTAAATCAGAACATTGGTAACAATCATGGATTTCTATAGCTATACAAGTTTTTATCACAAAGTTGTAACTACAGTGTTAACAATTTATGAATTCTCTAATTTCAGCTGAATATGAGACACAAAATTAAATTATACCCATTATGGGGATTCTGATTTATGATGTCATTAATTTTAAGTATTTTTTAAAAACAAAATGATGAGTTGATTTGAAATATACAAATACACTTAAATAAAATTTTACAAAACAGCCAATTATAACAAAAGAAAAATACAAACCAGTGGGACCATTTTATAACTATGCCAGCAAGAGAAAGTAGGTCTGAAAGTCTTTATTTTCTAAAGGACAGTAACACTGGATTTTACTGATTCTAGACTATAACCCAGTGGGTACAGTGTTAGACATTCATAAATATTTTTAAAAGCTTTAAGTTATGTGGTGGTATAAACTAGAACTTATCCTGGCTATTTTCCTCCTTCTTTCTCTGTGGTGTTTTCCTCTGAAATTTAATCTTTCTAGCCTCTTTTAACAGGTTTTTGTTTTTGTGAGTTTTTTGGCTTTATATTTCTTGGGCATACAACCCCTAGCCTTATGACTTTCCATACAACCACAGTTCCTGACATAAACCTTAAATAAGATATAAATGCAGCTGATGGACAAGAGTTCCAAACATGTGAACTTTCTATAGAAATCACCTTTCGCTGTTCTAAGGATAAGTCTAGATGGTAGCTACTGCAAAAAAAAAAAAAAAAAAAAAAGGCCGGGCAGGGTGGCTTATGCCTGTAATCCTAGCACTCTGGGAGGCTGAGGCGGGTGGATCGCTCAAGCTCAGGAGTTCGAAACCAGCCTGAGCAAGAGCGAGACCCTATTTCTACTAATAATAGAAATTAATTGGCCAACCAAAAAAAAAAAAAAAATTAGCCGGGCATGGTGGCACATGCCTGTAGTCTCAGCTACTCGGGAGGCTGAGGCAGGAGGATCGCTTGAGCCCAGGAGTTTGAGGTTGCTGTGAGCTAGGCTGATGCCACGGTACTCTAGCCCGGGCAACAGAGTGAAACTCTGTCTCAAAAAAAAAAAAAAAATGCTTATGGAGGCTGGGCATTGTAGCTCACACCTATAATCCTAGCACTTTGGGAGGCTGAGGCCAGAAGACCACTTGAGGCCAGGAATTTGAGACCAGCCTAAGCAACATAGCGAGTCCCTGTCTCTACAAAAAAAATTTTTTCTTTTAAATTAGCTGGGCCTTCTGGTGTGCACTTGTAGTCCCAGCTACTTAGGAGGCTGACGCAGGAGGATCTCTTGAGCCCAGGAGTTTGAGATTACTGAGCTGACGCGATGGCACTCTCCCAGGCAACAGAGCAAGACCCTGTCTCAAAAAAAATTCTTATGAATCATGAAAATATGGTGGTTAGTAGGGGTAAGCTAGAGAAGGTGGCTAAGGGTTCAATCTTGCTTTGAAATATTTTACAGGCAGAAGAATCCAAACTGCAGCTGAAAACAAATCCATTTAGGTAATAGATATATGTAACATACTTCTGATCTTTTAAATATAGTCTAGGGGCTATGAGTTTTGAATCATTTATTTAAAACTGATTTTAAATGTAAATTCTGTTTTATAGAGCAAGATGGAGAAGGCATTATGGAAACTTTAAAAACATACGAAGATAAAATCCAGCAGTTGGAAAAGGATCTTTATTTCTACAAGAAAACTAGCAGACATCTTAAGAAGAAACTCAAGGAACTTGTAGGGGAAGCAGTTTGTCGGCAACTAACACCATCAGAACGTAAGACTTTCAGTGTTATTTGTCATGCTAACACTGTTTCTCTAGCATTTGGTGAAGTCCTGATTTGTAGCATAGCCTTTTACAATTGATGGTGTCATTTAGGATTAAACATTTAACTCCTATGATATTTGTCTCTGTAGAGTTGTCTAGTCTATATATAAGACAGAACCACACAAAAAGTGAATGAATGAATGAATGAACAAATGTGTATGCATGTAGGAAACAATCATTTATTCATTGCTTGCCACATGCCAGGGGCTTTTGTAGTCTTTAATCATTTAATCCTTAAAATAACGCTGTAATCTAAGATAGGTGTTGTTTCCCTATTTTATATTAAATTAAACCTTCAATTGTCACAAAAAAGATGTATAATAGATAATAGTAATAAAAGTAAAGGTAAAAGTTTGTATTTCTGGCAGGGCACATTGGCTCATGCCTATAATATTAGCACTCCAGGAGGCCAAGATGAGAGGATTATTTGAGGCCAGGAGTTCCAAACTAGTCTGAGCAAGAGGAAGACCTTGTCTCTGTTGTAGGGTGGAAGCGCTCAAACAAAATCAAAGAGCCAGGGTTAAAAGTCGAATTGGATTTGGAGTTTTTATTTAGCCGGCCGGCGACCACCTCTACTCAGAGAGAGTGGCCCCGACTTAAGGTTATATAGAGATCTTATACCCTTTCAGAAGAGGGCTATGTACCTGCACACATGCATGAAAGGGAAAAAAAACAAAAACAGGATGATCATTAACAATATTGCCCAGAGCGTGGGCTTCCTGGCGCCATAAACGGATCATAATCATTAACAGAAAGGTTATCTATTTTACTGATCAAACATACCTATATACGCACCCCAGGACAATTCCTTTTCTCCCAGCCCTCCCAACCAGAACAGCAAGCATAGTACAGAAGCAGATTGCATCAGTTAAAATTCCTTGATTATTTAGCAACTTTAACTTTAACTCTATGAGATACTTTCTTTCTTAGGAAAAACTTATTTGGGTTATCACACATTGGGACCTCCTCGGGGGGGTCCAGGTTTCCTCCATAAGCCTGCCATCCCCTCCCCCATCTGGGGTCCCTCTTGCAGGCTGAGTTTCTCTCGGGACCAGGGAACCTACCCTTTGGAGGAGTGGAATAGAGTGTCCCGCCCGCTTAGGCCTCCAGCATGCCAAATCTGCCAGGGTTCTCCAGTTACAAGGAGCGAGCAAGGGGCCAATCCGGGAGAGAGTGGTGGGTGTCAAGGCCGGAGAGGTGGAAAGGTGCGGAGAGCAAGGGAGAGGACCGGCAGCGGCGGCGGCGGCGGCGGCGGCGGATGGCCAGGAGGAAAAGGAGAGCAGGCAGGCACAGCTCCTGCCTTGAGAGGTTCTCTCCTCTTCGCAGTATCAGCCGCCTTGTCCCGAGCTGAATTAGAGTTAAGGGGAAGTCAGGGGGTGGGACAGTGACTGGAGGCAGCTCTCGGTCACCTGCCCCTCCATCCCACTCAATAGAACCCAGGACCTTCATCCCCAGCCCCTCCGAGTGTCTGTCGCGCCCCGGCGCTAGAAGGGGTGAATTGCCCGAGCCTCTGCTCACGCTGAGTGTTTAGAGCTCAGGGAGGGGAGGCGCGTGGGATCCGTCTGCATTAAATTTGCAACGGTGGTGAGCTCGGCTCCACGGAATTACAGCCACGGCACCCGAGCCTTGGAAATCCCAGGGCAGAAGGGGCGTCTCAGGACCTCTGGCTTTGGACTCCGCGTGTCACAGATCAGTTGCGGGGCCGCAGTGCGGCTCCCCACAACGGCCCCCTTTCTTTATTCCACTGTGCAGCGGCAGGTGCCGCAGGCTCCCCCCCCGCACCCCCCCCTGCCCCGCTCCGCCTCATTGGCGCTCCTGGGCCATTGGGGACCGAGGGAACAACAGTGGAGCAGGGAGACTCCAGCGGCCAAGACGCTCCCGTCCAAGCACTCTGGGATCTCCGGGAAAGGAAGAGGGGGTACCGGGGGTCAGGAGGAGGGAGAGGAGGACAGCGGAGCTCAGTCGCTGAGCTGAGCGCGGGAGGGGGGAGGGGCGGGGGCTCCCCTCTAGCCTCCGGGGTCTGGGGACTCAGGGACGTCAGAAAGAACAGGGGTATGTAACAATCCAACAGAGGTCGGGACGTACCACGGGGCCCAGTGGCGGGGGGAGGGCAGAGGACGTGGTCACCGAGGGGAACCCCCGCCCCCCTTCGCAGAGGCCTACAGCTGGGGTTGCGGGGAGAATTGGAACTGAGCTCCAGGTCGGGGGAGGCGGCCTGTTAAATCCGCCCCCTCCTCATATCCAACTTCCGAGGGAGGAAGCGGTAGAGGGGAGGTTGGGGTTGGACCAGCGGCGAGGGCCCCTCCCTTGCACCTCCCACCACCGGACTTGGTCGCGTCCGAAGTGTAACACTTTCTCTTTGTCGGAGGAGCTCCTCTCTTTCCTGTGCTGTAGCTCCGGTTGCGGCGGCGCCCGTGGCAGCCCTGGCGGACCCAGGAGCGATGGCAGCGACCGATATAGCTCGCCAGGTGGTGAGTGCGGGGCTTGGGTGCCAGCGCCCCGGCCGGGGGCCTGGGGAGGGTGGAGAATACCTGGCTGCCGCCACCGCCGCCGCAAGGAGGGCAGTGGGCAGCATCCAGGAGCCGAGGCACGGCGGGACTTCTGCTCTTGGGTCAGAAGAGCAGAAGCCCGTCCCGGAAAATGGTGGTGGCGGGCGGGTGGGGTGTTGGCAAAGCCTGCGGGCCGGCAGCCGAACTTAACATTGCCCAAGAGCTGCAGCGAGCGCCGCCGCCTCCCTCGCTGCAGCTGCGGCCCCACCGCTGGGGCGTTGCCGAATGAATGGCCGCACGAGTCGCCGAGCCCTCCGGGTCCCTGGCACCCCGGCCTTGCCGCGCCCCTGCGCACGGCTGCCCGCTGGGACCCCCCGCCTGCACAGGAAGAGGGGCGCGGGGCTGGGGTTAGCTTAGGGCAGAAGGCGGTAAGTGGTGAGGGGGGCGGGGAGGTGACTGGCAGGGGTAGGGTTTCTCCATATGCATTACATATGTGACTGCGTCTGAGTGTGTAACGGTGTGTGCGCGTATGTGTGCACGCGCGCCACTCGTGGTTTCCCGGACTGGCGGCGGCGGCTCCTGGGTCCTGTCTGTGACCCTAGATGAGTCTCCTGTTTCTCCGAGTGTGTGTCCGTGTCCGAACGCCTCTCTGCTGGTGCTGTGTGCCTCTGGGTCCCATTTGTGCGTCAGCGTGGGGTGCAGTTGGCTGGCCTGTAGGTGGCAGGCTGCGTATTTTGGCATATTTTTGAGCGGGCCTCTGGGGATCTGTTTCGGGTGCATGTTGGGTGTAACTGGGCTTGTGTTCCGAAACCTGTGGAGCTGGCTTCTTTCTATGGGGACTCAGGAAAATAAATGTGAGACTTCCCAAAGTGGTGCTGTCTCGCTTTTTGTTGGCGACCGACTCTGGGGGAAAAAAAAAGTCTTCATTTATAGAGCTGAAGTTTTCCAGCCTGGGATGTGCAAGGAAATCATGTTGAAGTGACCTGAGGCCCCATGTTTGTTTTTCTGACCAGAAGTTGGGTTGCAAAGGGAGATGAATCCATTTGGGGGGAACACCCTAGCTTTTCTATTCATACGTGGGTATCTGGGATTTTAAGAAACTCACTAGCACCTTAAGGTGACGAAGAAGCGTGAGAAAGAGGTAGGTCAAATCCCATGACATCAAATACTACTTGATGAAAATCTCTGAACCACATAAAAATGTTTTAAAACCTTGTAGCTTACTTATTTATGGGAATAGTTCATGCAATGAAATTCCAGTGCAAAAAAAATGCCTCTAGGTATTTGGTGTAATTGAAATTGATTTGTTTTCAAAATCTGCATCCAGAATCTGATAATACTTGATATGTATTAATTTATTCCACCCTTTTGTCCCTGTTTGGAAAGGCAGGAACCTGTCCCACCCTCTGCACGCCCCAGCACAGAACTCTGCAGTTATGATGTGGAAGGACCAGGAGTAGATAGGAAACAATGCTCTGTGATGAAAGATTTCTCTTCCCCCCCAAGAATGGCACCACAGTATTTATTGCTTTAGTGTTTTGAGGGCTCCCAGAATGCTTTTCTGTTCCTCGTTACCTACATTTTAGCGATGGCATAGCTTACGTGGAGAAATTAGTCTTCTGGATTACACTTGCTCCATCCTTAGTGAACAAAAATGACACTAATGATTTTTCTTGTCAGCTAATGAATTTGCATCGACCTGTCCATACTCTCTCCCCAGTCCCCCTTGCTTGGATTAGTATTGCAGGGCAGATGTTGCAAAGGGAAACATTCCAGAAGGTTGTGCTTCACCTCTGGCACAACTCTGGACACCCCAGAGATCCCCTTTGTTCTGCAGATGGGGGTAGGGGATAGCTCAAGGCCACTTGGTTTGCTTTGCATGGTTCCAGTTTGCTCTGGCTGGCCTTGCCATACTGTATGATGAAGAACATAATTGTACTCCAGATTCTGAAGCTGAAAGAGCAGCCTGAGCACTTGAGACCTTGTTATCGTGATAAATGGGTTTCTGGGAAAACTGACGTCACTCTCCAAGCCCCCCTCCCCCTAGCCAGTGAAGCTCTTGTTTATGTGTCATTTGTCTCTCTGTTCTCCTTTGTGTTTGCAAGAAGTTATAATTCACCAGGGAAGATGGAATTAACTCAAGAGACCTTGGATGTCTGGTTGCTGCTTGTTTCTTCCGAGGAGCAGGTATCCAGGGTTTGGGAAGAGAAGACTGAAGAGTACACCTCAGTGTGGCTAGCTTAGGAGTTCTTTTTAATGAGCTCTGAGACACCGTGCCATGGGAGTAGTGCCCTGGTGTGTGTGTGGGGGGGTGTCCTTTTCAGAGTCAGTTGAGTGTCACCGTGGCCAAACATCATTAGTGACCAAAACAGGCCTTAGAGTTGTTGGGTAGGGCCTACGTTGCCTGCATGCAACTTGACAGTTCAATTCTGGTGTATGATACAATTTAAATGAACACCACAAAAGACTCTGTATGACAACATTATTTCTCCACTGTGTCTATGAGTATTTATTTGACTGCCTGATATGTGTCCAGCATGTCCTTGTCAACTGTACCCAAAAAAGTAGTAGACATAGTTCATGGCTTTGAAACTTACAGTGTAGTTAGAGAGACAAATTGTGGACACTGAAATAATTAGAGAACTATAGAAGATCTTTGAGATGCTCCCCTCAACCCCCTGCCCATGAGGTGGCTTGGGTGGTGTTAAGGTGGAAAGCCTAGTAGGTGCTCGTGGCCCAGGTGAAGCAAGATTTCTCATGAAGAAATTAAGACATATTAAAGTAAAAACGTTTTTTATCCTTCTTAGAAGAGACAGAGAGTGAGTGAGATAGAGAGAATGAAAGAGAGAGGGGTAAGAAAGAGAGCAGAGAGATGGCAGTAGCATCCCAAAGAAAGGGAAGGGGGTGCCAGCAGCAAGGCCAAGTGGCCTGCTGATTTTATGGGGACCAAGAGGAAGGAAAAAAATAGTAATTGTTGGGGAGTAATTAGCAGGCAGCTGTGAGACAACAAGTTGTCCATCTTTCTTGCTTCTTCTCTGTTCCTGGAGACTTGGTTATCTCTGAAATGTAGTCAGGCTATTGTGGGGGGTGGGATGTGATTTTGCCCCTGAGATACGGTTTTGGGCAGGAAACTAAGGCCTGGTGTTTGCCCCCCTGCTGTCCTTCTGGGAGCTTATCAGGAACACCGTGAGGCTGTAAAACAAATTCTAAAAGCAGTTTCTGGCAAATGTAAAGAGAAAGATATACATTCCCTTTCTGTCTCTCAGCTCTTTTCAGATGTTTGTGGCAATGGAACCCTGCAGGTTGCCTGCCAGCTTGGGAGAGACAGTAAGGAGAGCTCACGATTGATCTTTAGATGTTGTTAGGAAATTGCAGGATTAGATATTTTCCTGTTATTTCAGCAAGGCCATCCTTTCAGGTGGCTTGGGCTGCTATTAATATATACTCTGAGAGGTTATATGACTTGACCAAGGTAACCTAGTGAGACACAGTATAAGCCCCAAAAGCTGCATCTCCTGGCTCTTGCACTGAGCTGTTTCTTTCAACATTGCATGCTGGGGTCCAGACTCTAAGTGTTGGCCCACTGAAAGAACATCTCATTGATTCTGGCTTGAACTGATCCCACAGTGTGAACAATGATGCTTTCTTCAGTAGCAATCCAGGTAATAATGGTCATTCTCCCAAATGAAAGAACTTGCAGGGGCTAACTCTGTCCTACAAAGTTAGTGTGTATGGGGGGTGTTAGCCTGAGGAAACTGTCCCAAAGCAACTGCCTACAGGTGGGGAGAAGATTCAAAACCCCAATATTCACCTAGCTGTATAAAGGATACTGCACTATAGAAAGTTTACATGACCCCAAATATTAAAAATTATTGAATCCAAGTTGAGGGTATGTCAGTTGTCATTACACTATTTTCCAACTTTTCTCTGTGTTTGAGATTTTTCAAAATAGAAAGTAGAGGGAGAATTATAATGTCCCCCAAATGCACATAGCCCCTTCCCTTAAGGAGTTTACAATCTAGTGGTGGAGGCAGACACAAATAACTATATAATTATCACAGTGGTAAGTGCTACACAGGAAAATAGCTGCCTGCCATGAGAATTCATTACAAGGGGGCCTGATCCAGCAGAGTGGATGGGAGTGGAGGGTGACAGGAAAGGCTTCCTGAGGGCATCAAATAGCAAATGGGCAGATGTGAAGATGGTTGAGATCTCACTTCTGCTACTGGGTTGGGAACATTTCATTTGCTAATTCATCCACTTTGATTTTCATTCATTCCCTCAGCACATATTTATTGGGCACCAACTCCACCAGGCCCTGTGCCAGGTTCTGGGGATATAGTGGTAGCCAAGGCACACAGGAACTCTGCCCCCTTAGAGCTTCCAGATGAGAAGCAGGAATAAGCCCTATTTCCTCTTCACATCCTAAATCCTGGAAATGTGAGTGCTAGTGATGTTCTTGTTACAAAACTGCATTATAGCAGAGTGATTTGTCTGTATAGTATAATGAGATTTTGATCTGCAATCATGTGCATAGCATTTACTTCATGAAGTCTCTGCTGTAAATTTTCTATTAATTGCTGGCTTTGTTACCCGGCACAGCCCCTACCTTTGTGTGCTATAAGGGAATAAACCCATTGCATTAGCTTGAGCAAAACTAATTAGGAAGATAAGTCCCCTGGAAAAAGGTATTCCCAAACTAAATAGGACTGATCTCAGGACTTGCCTGCGTTTCTGGATGATCAGAGCCATGGTTTAATACTCACCAGATGTGGTGGCTTATGCCTGTAATCCCAGAGATTCAGGAGGCTGAGGCGAGAGGATCGCTTGAGGCCAGGAGTTTGAGACCAGGATGGGCAACATAGCGAGACCTCATCTCTAAAAATAATGAAAAAAAAAATACTGGGGCATGCTGTGTGTGCCTGTAGTTGAGCCCAGGAGGTGGAGGCTGCAGTGAGCTCTGATTGTGCCATTGCACTCCAGCCTGGGCGACAGAGCAAGACTCTGTCTCAAAAAAAGTTAGCATGAACAATTGAGAAGGGGTTTTAGTTGCATATATATTAAAACTACAGTTGAGACAAATGGAAAGAAAGAAGAAAGAGAGAGAGAAAGAGGAAAACCATGGATAGGTGTCATGGGTTTTAACTATCTCAAAATGCTTCCATCTGTGTGATTTCATTTTCCTCAAAAGCTTCCTGGACAAGTATTATCATTCTCTTCATTTTGTAGGTACAAGGAGACCAAGTGACTTAGTCCAAAGTATTATTGCTGGTCGTTGGATAACACAATGAAACACCTACCAGATGACACAGATTCCTCTAAAAATAAAAACACTGGTATTTTCATGATGTTTCTAAGAAACTAAAATCCTGCCATGCCCTCTCCTCCCCCCTTCTTGCTGCATCCCCCCACCCAGCACCCTCATAGGGGCCAGAGAAGAGTATACTTGGGTGATTTGGAGACTCTCTGATGTTAAAAAATCCTCAGCTTAAATCCAAGATAGCACAGTCACGGGTTGTGTGGGTTTTCTCTTTTTTTTCTTCTCCATATTGCTTTAAATAAAAATCTTGGAGCCACCAGCCATGTAATGATGGATTATTTTAAGTAACAACTGGGAGGGGGCAGAATAAATTAGAAACACAGACCCTTCCTCCTCGGTTTGGCAGGAGGAGGCTTCTGCTGCTGGGATTTGAAACCGTGGGTTTCTCTGCTGCCTGCACAGAGGAACGAGACCACATGCTCGGGAGGGTGAGGAATAATGTTATCCGCTTCTTCAGTGTCTTCTCATTAGAGGCAGCCATCTGCTGAATTATGCAGTGTGCTCTCAGCTGGCCTGGTGTGGGGTCATCCGTTCCACTCACTTAAAGGTGACCCGGAAAAGATTTGCGGGCCTTCTCAGGGCCATGCGTCAGGGCTCAGGTTTCCCCTGCCGGGGACCTCTCTGACCCCTAATGAAGGCCCTGGGGTAACAGGAGCAGAACTCTGCTTTCTCAGCCCTGATGAGGTGTGAGGTGGTGTTTGGTTTCCTTTCACATGGGAGGCCCCCAGCACCGAGCACTGGCGCTCAGGCAGGAACTGGGTTTTTTCAGATCCCCATTAAACAAGACCAGATGGAGGCAGAGGCACATTCGGGCTCCCCAGAGGGCAGTTGGGCATTCACCCAGAGGCCTGTGGGTAAACCTTTTCTTTTCTTTTCTTTTCTTTTCTTTTCTTTTCTTTTCTTTTCTTTTCTTTTCTTTTCTTTTCTTTTCTTTTCTTTTCTTTTCTTTTCTTTTCTTCTTTTCTTTCTTTTTTTCTTTTTCTTTTTCTTTTTCTTTTCCTTTCTTAGCAGATGGGAGGTAGCAATGGCCACAGCACCTAGAAAACTCTGTTTAAATTGCCTGGCTTGAAGGGACTGTGCCTGGCTTTTGTGGGAAAGTTGACTCACCCTGAGCAGGGGTCACTCCTGGCCCGGGGTGGAGATATTTTACCTAGACTCCGGCTGGTTGAGTTAGGCAGGCTTATTAGCTCTGTGGCTCTGGAGCAGAGCTCGGCAGCTAGCCAGGCTGAGCCTTAGGCCAGAGTCAGAAGAGAGGGAAATGGGGGAGAAAAGTGGGGGAATAAGTGGTGAGGAGGAGCGCAGGCCCTCACAGCACTGACTGCCTCAGTGGCCTTCCATGGGCCAGAGCCACCTTGGTGAGCCCACAGGCTTCTGGGCCGTGTTCTTTGACCCTTCTGCCTCGGACCAGCCACAGCCCGATGTCTCGGAATTTTACCAGCATAAAGAAATACATCTGCTGCTTGAGTCAGCCTTTCCATTTGAGAGTGGCAGTCTGCTTGACAGGGCCCTGGATCCTAGCACCATTCATTCTCTGCTACTAAATCACTCTGTGACGTGGGACAAGTCACTTCCTCTTTCTGAGTCTCTGTTTTCCCTTTTGTACAACGAATGGGTTGGATTAGGTGGTGATCTTAATGTTTCCTTGTTCTCCAGCCTAAATTTCTTTTAGGTCCTTGACCGCTTCTGCTTCCCAATGAGGTGGCAGAATTTAACTCCATCCCTTCCCTGCTTTGACCCCTTGAGCTGGGTGGGGAGAGAGTTGTAGAGAAGGTGAATCTATGCTTTTAGCTCAGCAGGGCCTCTGTAAGTGGAATGGAAACAACACTTAGTATCTGTTGGCATAGGTGTATATAGCTGTTGTCTTTCTATAAAGGTGCATGACAGCTGAATGTTTGTCTATTGAATCCTACTTCAAATGCAGTAGGAGAGCTAGCTATTTAATGGAACCCTGCTGTGAATGCTTTTATAGAATGAAAAGCCACTCTGGAATTTATCTTATGTATTAACATCAGAGTTTCATGTACTGGATTTGCCAAAAATGGGCCTCCCCCCGACCCCGTATGGTAAGGATAATCTCCCTTGTGCCTTCTCAGGGCCCCCCCCCAAGCTGCTCGCCCACTGAGGGGCATTTCTGAGGCCCCTTAGGGGTGCTGCCAGCTTTTGCAGGTCTTATTTCTCCTGGGGACAGCCCCCAAATTTCTCTCTCCCAGTACAGGGCGTTATGACTACTCTCAGTTTCCTCTTAGCCCAGCTTAATCAGCATAAGGGAAATTCTAATATTTGGTATGTTGGGTGCATTGGAGGGTTTTTTAAAACCTCTGGGAACTTGTCAGTGCTTTTGTGGTTCTTATGGCTGATAATACAGTGGCATCTACTCCCTTGACAGCACTGAAAAGCAGCAGATGGGGCTGTCAGCTACCTGATTGTTTCATCAAGATTTTTTTGCTGCATTGTTTCAGGATATGTGATTTGATGTCGGGTTCACGTGAATCTTTAGAATAAAAAGTTATACTGTATAACAGTAAGTTATGCATATTATGTATAATAATAAGTTATAATAGAGTCTTATTATAGGTAAAATAAATGTTTTATATACAATAAGACCACCTGAAAGCTAAATGCTCTGATTAGCCAAATTGGCAAGGACCTTTTTGGTTGTAGTTGAAGATTTTTCTGAAATATCTGAGGTCGCTTTCCTGCCCAGGAAATTATCATCATAGAATCTCTTCTTTTTGGAGGCAGGGTCTTGCTCTGTTGCCTAGGCCAGAGTGCAATGGCATCATTGTAGCTCACTGCAACCTCCAACTCCTGGGTTCAAGCAATCCTCCCACCTCAGCCTCCCAAGTAGCTAAGATTACATGGACATGTCACCACAGCCAGCTATTTTTTTCTTATTTTTTGTAGAGATAGGGTCTTGCTATGTTGCCCAGGCTGGTCTTGAACTCCTGGCCTCAATCGATCCACCTCAGCCTCCCAAAGTGCTGGGATTATAGGTGTGAGCTACCATGCCCAGGTGAATAGTTTTTTTAAGGCCATAGCCAAGACTGAATTTTTTAAAAAATAAAATGTTTTATCCTGTTTATAAAAGTAAAATATGCCTATTGTAGCAAATTTGGAAAACACAGAAAAGCAGCATCACCTACAACCCCTCTACCCAAAAATAACCACTGATATCATTTTGATGTATATTCTTCCAATCTCTTTAAAAAAAGGTATACATACTTTCCCGTCATCATTGCGATGATCCTGTGTATACACGTTGGGTTTTCTGTTGTTGTTTTACCTAACAGTATTTAGTCATGTCATTAAATATTCTTAGAAAATACTTTTATCAGCTGCTTAATATTTCATTGTGTATCACTGAACTGATGAATTGGGTTTGGTAGTCTTTTTTGATGCATTGGTTTTGGTAGATTTGCAGGATTGGGGGTGGAGGGTGGAGAAAAGGAAGGTGTGAGAGCTTGGGCCCACTAGTAAGTGACTGATGAGGCTGCTAAAAAGAATCCTATTTCAGGGTTTTTGTCCTTTCCTAGCATTTGGATGCAAAAGACCAAAGGAGAAAGTTTAGGGAAAGCATAGTCATCCGCAGTGAATTTCAAACTTTTTGCCCTCATCCTTCAGAATGACAGCTACTGACTTAGCCACCCTGCTTTTAAGCAGAGGCAGGAAATTCGCCATTGACATAGATGCACCCTCAGTTCCCAGCGGCCTCAAATACTGCTCACTTACTCTACCACAGAGGTTGGAAGAGGGACAGAGGGAAGAGGGCGACAGGAATTTGCCTATTTGGGTGCTTGTGTGACTTTAGTTTTTGAATAACAGCAACGGGGGAAAGATGCATAGCTGGAACTGCTACAATTGGGTCTTCATAATATGTACCTTACGAATATTCAATTAAAAGACAAAATTGGTGTGTCCTTTGGAGAGGAGGCGGAAGAGAAAGAGAGCAGTGTTTCTGCCTGTGATATGAAATGTGGTATAACGTATTTCAAAACCGCAGGTGACTACAGATGAGGAGAAAACAGGAAATGTAATTGGGGAGGGAAATGGGGGCTTTCCCAGTTCTCAGGAGCTCGCTTTCATTTTGCCTTCCTTTTAGCTCCTCTCAGACTCTGCATCCTAATTACCCCTGCTGCAAAGCTGAGTGAGAACTCTCCTTTCTTATATTAAAAATGTTTTAAAATTACACAGGTAATGTGTGAACACATTCATGCTATGAAAGAATCGAATAATATAGCACTGTATTGACTACCTCCTTGACTAAGGTCCTATTTCCATCCCCTTCCCTGAGGTAGCCACAGTTCTTGGTTTGGTGTGTGTCTTCAGTCCCCTGTCTATTCATCCACATTGATTTGTGTGTAAATACACATATGCAGGGCTGTTTGTGCATATATGGGCTTGTACTGTGCTTACTGTTCTACAACTTCTATTTTCTACTTTACAATATGTTTTGGAGGTATTCACATGAGTATATATGAAACCACATTGGTTTTTTTTTTTTTTTTTTTCTTTGAGACAGAGTCTCACTCTGTTGCCCGGGCTAGAGTGAGTGCCGTGGCATCAGCCTAGCTCACAGCAACCTCAAACTCCTGGGCTCAAGCGATCCTCCTGCCTCAGCCTCCCGAGTAGCTGGGACTACAGGCATGCGCCACCATGCCCGGCAAATTTTTTCTATATATTTTTAGTTGGCTAATTAATTTCTT
>CAUYRT010059255.1:0-73959 GCA_963574885.1 Lepilemur ruficaudatus
CCCAGCTACTTGGGAGGCTGAGGCAGAAGGATTGCTTGAGCCCAGGAGTTTGAGGTTGCTGTGAGCTAAGCTGATGCCACGGCACTCACTCTAGCCCAGGCAACAGAGTGAGACTCTGTCTCAAAAAAAAAAAAAAAAAAATCATGTCATCACTGCAGTCTGGTGTAAACTGATACATTAGCTCAATGACAGAGTAGGAAACTGGTGCTCAAACCATTTAATTGACTGGTAAGTGGCAAAAGATGGACTCACACTAAACGTTTCTGACTCAAGGGTAAAATAGAGAAAGGATGGTTCTCCACTGGATACTCATTTTTCTGTTAGCATGGATCAGAATGGTTCAATAAATATTTGTTGAATTAAGGGAAATTGTTTTCTCATATTTTGTATATTGTCTTGAACTCCTGACCTACAGTGATCCTCCTGCCTGGGCCTCCCAGATTTCAAGTGTGAACCACCATGCCTGGCATTTGTATTGTAAATTAATGTAAATATCTATCATTTAAAAAGGCCAAGTTATAGCATGATTCAATGAGAAGGCACCACCAAATTAATTATAATATGTCTAAGGTCAAGAAAAGTAATCATGTGTCTCTACTGCAGTGGTTCTCAACTCTGGCAACATGTTAGAATCACCTGGGTAGTCTAAACAATGACAAACAAAAAAACAACACACAAACACACACCATCCATTGATTTCAGGGTTTTACATTACTCCAATTAAATTAATCTCTGGAAGTAAGGTTCCAGCATCAAAATTTTCACATGTTCCCTAAGTGATTTTAATATGAAGCCAGGGTTGAAAGTCACTGCTGTAAAGAAAGAGGGAAATTAGTAGTAGCAGCTTACAGAGATTAAACAGAGGTGGAGTTTGCTCTAAAACAGGACAAAGCTGGGCATATTCTCGTTGCTCTGTGATACAAGGAAACCTGACCAGGTAAAGTTAAAAGATCTGGTTGAGATATAATGACTCTTTTCCTATAGTTAAAAAATATTAATGAAATATTTAAAAATTAGGCCTCGTACTTCTTAGCAACTCAGAAATCAGTTGATCTAGGAAAGCAAACACAGAGAAAGACCTAAGAAAATCAATACATGGAAGTTAAGCAGCAACACTAATTGTTCAGAGTTTTCTTTTTTTTTAAATGAATTTGTGTTGATATATTTGTTTCTTAAATAAGCAAGTATCATCATTATTACAACAATTATGGAGGCTTTTATTTTTAAAACACAAGCTAAAAAAACTAGTCTAAAATCATAACAACTCTATCAATATTTCTTTATCTGCTAATACATTCCATCAAAAAATGGCACAACTAATCATCCAAGGGCAATAATTAGCATCAAAAACACAGGAGAGTAACAAGGAGTAATGGAACAGTCATCTTAGAATATACCTCCAAATTTCAAATTGTGATGAAAATGTTCAAATCAAATTTAAAAAGCATTTTTTAAAATATACTTTAGCTTAAAGTTTTACACAGAAAAATAAAGGAAAAATCTGGATAACCTTTTTTAGAATCTTTGAGATTTTTTTCTATACTTTAAATTTTAGTTCAATAATTCTGAATAGATATGTGACAAAATTACAAATAAAAACAAAATGCAGCAAAGGTAATATTAGAAAAAAGGAATGGTTATTTATATAGTTTTCACATTTATGACAGTAAAGGATATTTAACAAAACTTCAATAGCCTTGACCATCCTTTCACATTTTTTTCTTATTAAGGCTTCATCTAGATTTTGATCTGTGAACTGCAGCTGATCAAGGATTGTAGGCAGCAGAAGTGACACAAAACGGTCAGCTGCTGGACAATTAGCAGTATCTATGACATCCTGGGGAATTAACCATCACCAGTGATTAAAGATGAAATATAGAATGCAGAGATAGTCATCGCTAAACTCTAACATCCTTACATTTTTTTATACTTACTTCAATATTTCATTGACTTGAGTCTCCTACTTAAAAATTATTTAAAATTTACCCTTTTATCCAATTTTGAGGGCTATTATTTTTTTTTTCTCAAACTGTAAAGTTTTACAAGCAAGACATTTTTTAACGGACTATGTGATTTAAAATTATTCTAAACCTAAAGTGTTTACTGAAAATATCCTAAATTTGCTACATGCAATTATAGTAATTAAACAATAGACATTGGTCTTAATAGTTTACAACCACAAATAATTTCCAACAAGAATTTCAAAGAGCTTTTTAAATGCTAAAACTGATTGTGAAACAGTCAAGACTAAGATAAAATATAAAAAATTTGTGCATAATCCTTAATAAACATACTTAATAACTAATATACATATCTGTTTGTGCATAGGATCCACTTATAATGGGTGAAATATTTTAGGAAGACACTGTGGTAGGCAGAATGGGTATAAAACAGGGAAAATAGCAGAGAATGCTAAATTGCCCAGACAGTAAAATCTATGAGAATGTAGAGATTCTTATTGTATCTTAAATGCCTAGCACTTGTGTCTGGCATGCTCCACTCCATTTCACTTACCGAATTCACCATTCCCATAGTAATCCACTCAGCAGCCTAATAAAGGCATTGGACAGCATCTACTGAGATGCAGAGAATGTGACTGCTGTAGGTATAGTCATACAACAAACCACACAAATCTTGTCAATACCTTTACTTATTACACTGAAACAAGTACTATATACATAAGCTATTCAGTGAAAAAAGGGAAAACACTAATATATGTGATTTTGGCAGAAAAAAACTTCAGTAGCCAAATGACAGGGAATCTAGCATGACTGTTAGTAATTGAGAAGTTTGCCTTAAGTGTATGAATAATTGGAAGTTTACTATGAATGCTTTTGAAAACAAATTAACTGAGAGTCATGAAAGTATATCATACTATTACCTCAAACAATTCCTTGAACAACTCCAATGCTAAAACAGAACAGTTTTCTGATCCGTCCAAAGGTTGGCTTAACCAACGAAGTAGAGCCACAGTAGGTTCTAAACATTTAGGACGGCTTCCCAGAATGTTGCCAGATGGCGAGTGTTCAAACATCATCTGAGTGAGCACATGGCGTAGCTGAGTCACTGAACAGAAGGCAAGAAGTAATTCTAAAACCTGTGCAACATAAAGTCTTCATTAAATGTCAATTTCACTGGACCTTAATACACAAGCAAGCATACAATGAAACTGCAAATGCCATATATTTACCTAAAACAAAACTTAAAAGTAGCTTCTAATTTTTCTTTCAGTGTTATTTTTCAAATGTGTGATTAAGTTCCAGAAAGTTACAAAGAAATTTGTTAATGGTGCTTACCTCTGAAAGCAGGACTGTGAGAACCACAGAGAAAAGGGCAACTTCAATGGAAGTTATACTTCTTCCATAGTACTTAAAATTTTTAAAAACACAAACATGTTTTGTTTTTAAAATGATAAAAAAAACTAAAAAAATAATATTAGAATTAAGAATAATTGATATAATCCTAAAATTCAAGAACTGCTATTAAGCACACAGGGATAAGATATAAAGTGGCATTCCAAAGCTTTAAAACCTTAAGAATGGCTACTTCTACACTATGTTTGCACACTGCTGGCATTATGACCCTTATCTCCCCTGTCGTGCCCCATTTCTTCTCTACTTTATAAATTGGGCCACATACTGTGATATAACATTCCACATCAATCTGCTAGCTAGATGTTAAATTAAATCTTATCATATTTCATATACTACCAACCTATCATTTTAAAAAAATTTTTCTTGGTAATTCTTTGCCCATATACTTTATTTTTACTTTTTCTTTCTTTTTAAAATCTGCTTTTTGCAAATGACATATAATTAGGATTTGTGTTTTAATCAATTTGATAGGATCTGATTTTAACAGAATCTGGCCCATTAGTATTTACTATAACAAATAATGAGCAATTTTTAATTTATTTCTTTAAATATAAATTGTAGTACAGTCACGTTGCTTAAAGACATGTTCTAAGAAACGCATTGTTAGGTGATTTCATAGTTGTTCAAACATCAGAGTATACTTACACAAACCTAGATGGCATAGTCTACCACGCACCTAGGCTATTAATAGCCTATTGTTCCTAGGCTACAAACCTGAATAGCAAGTTATTGCACTCAATACTGTAGGCAACTGTAACACAATGGTAAGTAAGTATTTGTTTATCCGAACATACCTCAACATAGAAAATGCACAGTGAAAGGTGTACTGGTATCAGGCACTTATCATAAATGGAGCTTGAAGGACTAGAAGTTGCTCTGGGTAAGTCAGTGAGTGGAGACTGAATGTGAAAGGCTAAGACATTACTATGCACTACTGTAGACATTAAACACTGTAAACTTATACTCTATACTAAGTGTATAAAAATTTTTTTCTTAATAGTAAATTAACCTTAGCCTCCTATAACTTTTTTAGTGTATAAACTTTTCCCCCTTTTAAATTTTTGACTCTTTTTGTAATAACACAGCTTAAAATACACATTGTACAGCTGTAAAAAATTTTTTTCTTTCTTTATATCTTAATTATTCTGTAAGCTTCTTTGCATTTAAAAACATATTTTGGTTTCATCTTTTAAACTTTTTTGTTAAAAACTAAAACACAACATACATATTAGCCTAGGCCTACACAGGGTCATGATCATCAATATCACTATCTTCCAGAAGGTCTTCAAGAACACACACGGAGCTGTCATTTCCTATGGTAATAATAAATCCCTTCTTCTAGAATACTTCTTGAAGGACCTGCCTGAGGCTACTTTACAGTTAACCTTTTTTTTCTCTAAATAAGTAGGAGTACATTCTAAAATAATAAAAAGTATAGTACAGTAAATATATAAACCAGTAACAATGTTTATTATCATTCCCAAGTATTATGTACTGTACATAATTGTACATGTTATACTTTTTAATGACTGGCAGCACAGGTTTGATTATACCAGCATCACCACAAATGCTTAAGTAGTATGTTGCACTACTATGTTACAATGGCCACGATGTCACTAAGTGATAAGAATTTTTCAATTTCATTATAATCTTAAGAGACCATCATATATGTGGTCAGTTGTTGACTTTAAAGTTGTTATGCAGAGCATGACTGTACTTGTTTTTGAAAAGGTAATGAATTTACATGGTTCCAAAGTCAAACACTGACCTCTGGTTACACTCTCTGGAGGCAAGCAATGTTTTCAGTTTCTTGTGTATCTTACCAGAGATCCATTATGCACATATAAGCAGATAGCTTTCCATGTACATTAGTTTTCTTATAACATACATATAAAAATGTAAACAAGTTAATCCCTAGTTCAAAGCTAGATTTTCCCAAAACTAACACACCTGTGTAACTAGCAAACACATCAAGAAAGAGAACTCCACCAAAACTCCAGTACCCTTTGTGTCTCCTCCTACACATCGCCCCAGTCACTCCTCCCCACTAGATTTCTGACACCATAGATTAAAATTTTATCTTGGCTATTCTTGAATCTTTGTATTTCCCTATAAAGCTTTTAATCAGCTTGCAAGTTTATACAAAGAAACTCACATGGAACCTTGTTTAATCTTATGATATATACTCTAATGTCTGGCTTCTTCAGCTTCACATTATGTGAGATTCATCCATGTTGTGGCATGCAGTTTCATTTTCTTCATTCTCATAAGTAAACACCATAGTTTATCCATTCTATTGTTGATGGCATTATGGTTGCCTATAATTCTTATCTATCAGGAGCAGTACTGCTATGTTTTATATGTCTTTTTGTGAACATGTTTCCAATTCTTTGGGGTAAATACCTAAAAGTGCAATTGCTGGGTCATAGTTTATGCACATGCCCAGGATTAGTAGATAATACCAGTTTTTATAACTTGTACTGTGAGTACTATATGAGAGTTATGGTATGTTTATCATTTTTTTCCATATTTTCCACTTTTATTATCTATGTGGTGGGTGTATAGTGGTATTATCATTTAAATCTGCATTTCTCTAAAAATTAATAAAGTTGAACAACCACTTCATGTTTATTGATCAATTCAGGTCTTTTTGTTCTGGTATCTATTGGGCTCAGTGTTTTTTTTAAGATTTATATATACAACTTTCTAAAAAAACTTCAAGAATGAAAGTCAGATATTAAAAAAAAAAACTAATATATTTTAGATAAGAGTCTGTTGTTAGATATATGTATTATAGATATCTATTCTTGCTGTATGAGTTGCCTTTTCATTTTCTTATTGGTGGTCTTTTCATGAACAGAAATGTTTAATTTTAATGTATTTTTTTCCTGTATGGTGAGTGCTTATTTCCTGTTTAAGAAAATATTTCAAGGCTGTGAAGATATTCTGTTAGATGTTTCTTCTAAAAGCTTCACTGTTTTTACTTTTCACATTTAGATCTAAAACTTATCTTGTACTTACTTCTGTATTTAGTGTGAGGTAGGGGTCAAGATTCAGCTTTTTTCCCATACAGATATTCCATTTACCCAGTGTTATTTATTGAAATGGCCATACTTTTAAGACTCCACTGTCTTAAAAGGAGGAGACCACAAACTGTGGGTTTAGTTCTGGACTCCACTGTGTTCCATCAGGCTAGCTATCTATCCTTACAACAATACTACACTCTCTTCATTACTGCAACTTTATATTAAGTTTAATATCTGGTAGTATAAGTCTTCGGACTTTGTTCATTTTTTTTCAGGATAGCCTTAATTATTGTGGACCTTTGCATATCCATATAAATTTTATAATCAGCTTCTCAATTTCCACATACATCAAAACTAAAACAAATACAAAAACAAAAATCACTAAAATCTGATTTCTGGTTGACCTCATATTGTAAATTCTTCCAATCCATAAATTTGTTGTATCCTGTATTTATTTAGGTTTTGTCTTTCTCTCTATGGTTTGTAACTTTGAAGTAGAGGCATTGCACATGTTTTTGTTAGGTTTATTCCCTAAATATCTGATATTTCCTTTTAAAAATTAGTAAATGATACTATTTTAAAGATTTCATTTTCTATTTGTCACCAAAAACAGATAAATAAAAATATATCTATAGGTACTAACCTTAGAACCTGCCAACTTGCTAAATAGATTCACTTAATTTTAATAATTATTTCTGTAGATTTATTTTAGATTTTCCATATTCACAACGATGTTATCTGAATAGTAAGTTTTATTTCTTCCTTTTCAATCTCTACGCCCTTTATTCATTTCTCTTGCCTTATTGGTCTGGTTGGGACCACTAATACTATGCTGAACACACCTGGTGATAATGGACATTCTTTCCTTACTCCTAATCTGAAGTAAAGCTTTGAATAATTTTCTATTAAGAATGATGATGCAGTAGATTTTTGGCAATTAATATCAGGGAAAGGAAGTTTCTATTTATTTCTAATTTACTTATCTTTATGAAGAATGGGTATTACATTTTATTAAATGCTATTCTTCCTTTAATGAGATAATATGATTTTTCTGCTCTTTTGTGTTAACATGAGAAATTACATTAATTTTAAAATGTTAAACCAACTTTACATTTCTGGAATAAACCTCATTTGGTAATGAGATATGATCCTTTTTATCTATTACTAGCTTTGATTTGCTAATATTTTATCTAGAATTTTTACAATGTTTATGAAAGATATTGATCTATAATTTTCCTTTTGTGTAGTATTTTCTTGTAAGGTTTTGCTAGGAAGGTTATATTTGCCTTATAATCAAACAAACTTGTATGCTATTATATATAAAAAAAGACATCTAACTATTTCTTCTACACCGAGATGCTTTTTGTTTTCACTGCTCCCCACTTCTACTTATCATGAGTTTTTTTCCTTTAAAAATATTTTTTTAAATTTTTAAATTTTTATTTACTTTTACTTCTCCATTTGCTTTTAGGTTTTCTGATACCTATGGAATGCTCCTACTCCTTTGCCCTACTTGAACTCCTAAATTTTCTGAGATAGCTTACTACATTTGGATTAGATCATTAGGTTTTTCCCTTTCTGTATGTTTCTTCTATCCCAAGAATCCTTATTTAGCATTTATATTACATATTCCTGGTCACTCTATCGAGATCCATTTAGGTATTTATTAGGAGTAGTTCTCATATTGGATATAAGAAAGAAATTTAAACATTTTAAGGGTTCAAAATATATAGCATATATTATCAAAGTATTTCATCTGATGAAAATATTCCAGAGAAGACTCTGGCAAGTAGTTAACAAACAAGAACAAAGATCTTAATGCAGAAAACAATGAAAACATTGGGAGCAACAAACTTTGTACTATTTCAACCCCTCTACCATCATTTAGACCCAATGTTGCAGATAATTAGTTCAAAGCCACTCTAATTTTTTTCTTCTGTAAAAACTTGTAAGATAAAGTCTGGCCTTAATAAGTAAGTTCTACTTCACACCAGACATAAAAAGTCAATTCAAGATGGATTACAGATCTACATGTGAAAGTTAAAAAAAAAAACTATAAAACTTTTAGAGGAAAACAAAGGAGTCCATCTTTGTGATTTTAGAATAAGCCCAAGATTTTTTAAATGAGATACAGAAAGTGCCAACCGCACAGGATGATCAATAAATTGAGCTACATTAAAATTAAGACACCATTAGGTGAGTGAAAAGGCAATTCACAGAATGGAAGAACATATTTGCACTATATATAACCACCAAAAGACTCCAAAATAACTCCTACATATAAATGAGAAAGACAACACGTTAAACAAATGAGCAAGAGACATGAACAGGCACTTCACCAAAGAGGATATACAAATGTAAAAAGATATTAACCTTTACTTATCATTAAGGAAATACAAATTTAAACTACAATGAAACACCACTGTATAGCCATTGGAATAGCTAAAGTGAAAAAAACAGAAAATATCAAGTGCTGGAAAGAATGCAGAGTGACCAGATCTTCACATATTGGTACAACTGACCCCTTCAGAAAAGTGTTTCATGGTGCCAACTGAACATATGTATACCCTATGACACAGTGATTCCACTCTTAGGTATACAGTTAAGACAACACATCCACATGCTCACCAAAAGAAATGCATTAAATGGTAAATGTGGTATTTTTCATAACAGCCAATATCCATCAACAAAAGAACAAAAAATATGCTCCTTTCCTCATGGTGGCCTGGTGTGCAATGGTTGCAAATAGCAGCCACCTGCTAGTATATGCAGCCTGTTGCTTGTATAGGTTGCCCTAAGGGACCTTGGAAACAGCTCTTTCCTATGTATATTCACGTCTCTGATCTCATGCTGTCCCCAATCTAGACATTAGGCAGGTAGGCAAGGTGCCTTTGGAAAGCCTCAGGGCATGGTGACCAGGGTTCACATTGACTAAGTCATCACATCCATTAACACATCAAGTGGCAGAACAAGAAGCATGTAATTGAGGTCCTATGCACAGCCAAGTTCACACTCCCTGGACACCAGAAGATCCACATATCAAAGAAGCGGGGCTTTACAAAGTTTAATGTGGATGAATTTGAAGACATGGTGGCTGAGAAGTGGCTCATCCCAGATGGCTGTGGGGTCAAATATATCACTGATCGTGGCTCCCTGGACAAGCAGTGGGTCTGCACTCACGAGTGCTTCCACTGCGCTGCTTCCTCTTTATTCATGTCCACCAGTAATCCTATTCCCTATCCAAAAAAAACCCCAATCTACAAATATATGAAGCATGAATGAATCTAAAAACATAATATTGAACATAAGAATGTAAACACAAAATGTATCATATGATTTACATAAAGTTCAAATATAGAAAAAAAATATGCCGTTGTAAGTCAGTACAGTGGTTATCCCTGGTAAGGCTAGAGGATAGGAATGGGTAGGTACTAACTGAAAGGGAGCACAAGGAGGGTTCTACAGTACCAGTGATGTTCTACTTTCTGATGTAGACACTGGTTGCATGACCGTTCAGTTTGAAAAAATTCAGAGAGCTGTGCATTTAGATTTTTCTGCATATTATAGTGTGTAAAAAGTTTAAAACAAAAAGTCATGTTTTTACATACCTTTGAAGAAGAATCAGGGTCCTTCCCATTAAGAAGACCTAGTACTTGACTAAGACATGAAGAAAAGTGCTCATACCTAGATTTAAAATAAAATATACATCAAATGATAATTGTAAAATCAACACATCAAAAAGGGATTCATCTACAAGATTAATATAAAAGTTAAGTGTATTTTTTGTCATCTATTTATTTGGGCTTCTAATAAAGAACACACTCTCTGTAAAGTTTACACTTAAAACTTGGAACATATCTTACTACTATAATATACATAAATTGGTTCTGTCATTTATTAAAACACAATGACTCATATGCCAATAAATATCATAAATCATTGAAATTTTCAGTACCTCAACTGCATTAGATTTTTTAAAAGATTGTGTTCAGTTTATAAAAATTAAAAGGACATAGGAAAATGCTAATAAATTACAGTTACTTATTTATATAAAGTACCTAAAATTGCCAAGCATTAAATTAGGCTCTGCAGATACAGAAACAAGGGGCAGCAATCTGTGTTGAACACTTCTAAGAGGTATCAGAGGTGCCATTCACATAGATCTGGAAGGATGGTACCCTGTCAGAAAGCTCACAGTTTAAAGCTGGAGGCAGATGGAAAGGTAATTCAAAATATAAAATACAAGATAATACAAAATATAATGCTAAAATGGAGGAATGTATGGGATGCTATGGAACAGGGAATGGGTATCAAACCCAGACTTGGCAGGGCAGGCCTGATCAGGTGAGGCTTCTCAGACTCGAGTCTTAAAAAGAATAAATAGGAGTTAGACATATAAAAGAGAAAGTATTCCAGCCTTCCAGTGGAAATACTTGAAGAAATAGCTCAGGATACATCAAAGGGCATTTCTATTAATAGTAAGTTGGAGGTTCTATTTATTACCTGATACAATTAGACAAAAAACATAAGAAAGAAAGTGTGAAGTAATAATGCTGAGATATTGTCAGGGACCAGATTACGGAGAGCTATACTGAGAATTTGGATATTCATCTTGAATGCAATGGGAGGTCACAGATTTTAAAAGAGACATATGGTTTAAGAAGCTGAAAGTTCAGCATATTTCTAAGTTACATGAGAAAAGTCAATTGCATGGGAAGCACTAAAAAGATGGGGGCTTAAGATAGGACAGATTAAAGGCCGGGCACTGTGGCACACGCCTGTAATCCCAGCACTATAGGAGGCTGAGGTGGGAGGATCTCATGAGGTTAGGAGTTTGAGATCAGTCTGAGTAACAGTGAGACCCCATCTCTGCAAAAATAAAAATAAAAATAAATTAGCCAGGTGTGGTGATGCACACTGGTAGCTCCAGCTACTCAAGACAGGACAAACACTTAATGAATGCATAGAATAATGGGATATATTTATGAGTGAAACAGGATGAAACTAAATAAGAATTTGGCATAAACACAGGTAAGTTTGTCCAGCTGCATAATCAAATGTAATTCCATTTTGTTTTTTTTTTGTGAAACAAAGATAAGGTCATCTTCTGTGTGAAATGTGGCAAGAGGAAAGTAATCCGTATTTGAAAGAGCCATTGTAGGAAATGAGAAAGAAAGCTAACAAAGAATAAATATAAGAGGTCTGGCGAGACAAAATCGTGTGATTTTCTCAAGCTTTGATTAGCTACCCAATCATTAAATTAGACTTTCGAACAGATTCAGGATTGGGTTTTTTGCTAAATGGTGTACCAGATAAACAAGAAGACTTGCCAGAAGCGATTCTGGGGTTTTAGGCTGGATAGAGAAGAAAATAGATAATTAAACTGAGATATTTACAGACGTGGTAATCAAGCAACCTCTTTCTGATGCTAAATCTCTCTCTGTCCTCCTGAAAAGGAATATTTAAAAGAATTTTTCTGTTTACTATGTAAGCTGTTAAATAAGCACTATCTGGCAGCCAGAATAGATATACATAGATATCAGGAGAATCTTACAACAGATGGAGAAGGCATGTCAAGGGAGGACACTCTGGAAGAAAAAGTTCAACTTTTCTGGAGATGCTAAAGAGAAGAAAAAGTGAAATGCCAATGTGAAAGAAAGCTTTTTGGTTTTGCAAAGTATCAGTTACCATATGAATAGTGGTCAATTTTGCCCTAGTGCTTAGCTTTTTAACTTCTAGATTCTATGTTCCTTGAAGATCAGGGACTATGTCTTCACATCCTGCTGCTGCTAAGTGCCTAACCATAGCAGGGCTCTGTAAATAATTTCTTATTTATAATGATGAATTAATTTAACTCATTGAAACAACTTCAATAATTTCCTAATTTAAGACCAGAAAGTAGCTTAGGCACTGGAAAAATTTAACTCAGAATGCAAAAAGGCTCTTTGGACAACAGTTACTGCCCAATCTCAAAATATAAATGATCACATGAAATACATTGAGATAGAGAAGACATATAAACATATGTTCCTGTTTTACCTATGACAAAAGAGGTATGCACCAAAGGAAACATTATCCATTTTTATGCAAAAAATAAAAAAGGACACATAGTGACATGAATGTTCCTATAATAAAGATTCTTCCAAAGAATCATAGTACTCAAGTTTTAAAACAGATTATGTCAAGATGTCTGTATTTTGAAGAATGATACAACCTTATTGATCTAAGACAAGGACTGAAACACACACACACACACACACACACACACACACACACACACCCCTTGTTATACATTCACATCTCAGTTTAGGAAAGCAAAAAGAATAAGAATAAAGCACATCAAAACATTTTGATTTAGTCTACTGTGAATCATTAGAATTCAAGTTTATTTAAGAAGACACTTTTATTTATCATAAACACATTTTGGTTAAAAAAAAAAAAAAAAGTATTAAAATTTACAAAAGTGAGTCATACCTGGTAAGATAATCAGCAATTTTAGGATTCTTAAGGAGGTCCATCAGAAGATCAACTGAATACTTTCTAGTTAGAGTACCATCACCATTTATGAGAATATTAAATATTAGTTGAAAAGTCTGATGAATGTTTCGAGCATGGAATAGCTTAAAAACAAATTAGAGAAAATATATTACACAAAAAATTTAAGTTGATACCATCCTAAAATATTTAAAAAATGTCTCAATGACTTGTAAAATATCAGAAACTAAAAACTTTAGAATTAACTTCAAAAATCATATTTACCTTTTCCCCTACCTCTTCATTTAATGTCAAACTGGATAATATTGAAAGTGCAAACACAACCACAGTTAAACTACTATGGGCCAAGAAGGTTATAAGAGTTCGATAAAAAGATTTCACATTGCTCTAGGGAAGAAAAAATTAAAATTAGAATAAAAAATTATGAATTTTACATTTTGGTTAAAAAAGTCTGTCTTACACAGAGTGGGCAGATTTTTATTAAACATCATTATCAACTCTTAAGAAATGACGGTCACCTTTAAAAGATAAATGTTCTATAAAACAAATTTAGATCAGAAATTTAAATTCAAAGACTGCTATAAACAAAGAGCATCTAGAGAAAAAAAAATTTGGTAGATGTGTGCAAATGAATAAGAGATGAATTTTTGCCAAGTTTTGTCACCTTTCTGTCATAGCAGGGAAATTGTTCACAAAGCACCTTAAAGAATCAGTGAACTTCTTGATTTAATATACTTTTAAAAGTGGTTCAGTTAAATTCATTTGTGTGTCTTCACTTATCACAAGTACTGGTGGTTGACACTGAGCACTTACTCACGGATCTTTCTGGTGGATCTGCCATTGATTTTGTGAAAACAAGACTGAGGTAATTGGGGCTGCCAGTGATGTACCTCCCTTCTATTACCACAAAATAATTTAATTCTGGTATTATTCAATGTGACAAATAACAAATAATGGTTGTTATTTAATGTGACAAATAATGCCATGGTGAGGGAAAACTTTTAGAAATCAGTATTTGCATCAACCCTTAACATACAGTCTTCAATATAACACACATGCAGGCTGAACTGCTTCAAGTTATTTATATGTCAGTCTGACTCTTCATTAGCTTTGATGGGTTAGCTGATGAGACATAAAACTCCTTGTTACATTTTTTCTTAAGAAAAAGGCAGATAAAATTTTCTTTAAGCATAGAACCTACCACAAAATAAGAAACATTAAAAAACAATAAACGTCTTACCAATGTCTTTATGTGTGTTTGAACAGAAAGATTGTGCCGACACAGATTTGCCAATAATCCTAGACAAGGCATTGTTAACTCATCTTCAGAAGATTTACTGTAGTTTTACATTGGTGTTTTGTTTAAAGAAAAATCATAAAAGACAAAAAGCATCAAGTTCATTATAAATTAGTCAAAATGATATAGTTTATACATTTCAATTCTTTTTTACATGCAAAAAATCTAATTAATATGTGAAGCCAATCTCTGATTATTTCATGTTTCGAAACCAAATTATCCTATTCAATTGCACCATGAAAATATGAAAATAATTGTCAGTGACCATGTGTATTTATCAGTATGTTCTATCAAGATTAAATATAAACATACAATTGTCAGTTTCAATAATTTTTTTCTGCAACCTCCTTCTGGCAGAATCACTTCTGGCAAGCCTTCTTGTTTATCTGGTACACCATTTAGTAAAAAACCCAATCCTGAATCTTTTCCAAAGTCTAACTTAATGCTTGAGTAGCTAATCAAAGCTTGAGAAAAATCAGTTTTGTCTCTGTCAGACCTCTTATATTTATTCTTTGTTAGCTTTCTTTCTCATTTTCTACAATGAAATTTATTTTCTACAAAATAAATTCATCTCATAAATTTTTGTTATGAAAATTAGAACTGTTTTACAATTTTTGATCCTTAAAATCATCTAGGAGGAGCAAACACGAACTAGAGTCTCATTAAGTTTAAAAAGTTAGAAAAAACTATTAAAGAAGAATTTATCAGCCACACCGTTTTAGTTTAAAAAGAGACCAATAAGCCGGGCGCAGTGGCTCATGCCTGTAATCCTAGCACTCTGGGAGGCGGAGGCAGGAGGATCACTCAAGGTGAGGAGTTTAAGACCAGCCTGAGCAAGAGTGAGACCCCATCTCTACTAAAAATAGAAAGAAATTAGCTGGACAACTAAAAATATATAGACAAAATTAGCCGGGCACGGTGGCACATGCCTGTAGTTCCAGCTACTTGGGAGGCTGAGGCAGAAGGATTGCTTGAGCCCAGGACTTTGAGGTTGCTGTGAACTAAGCTGACGCCACAGCACCTAGCCAGGGCAACAGAGTGAGACTGTCTTAAAATTAAAAAAAAGACCAATAGAGTATTTGGTTACATGTTTGATTGCATACTCACATATGATCTATCAGGAATGTAATTAATTCATCTATATTGGCACCAGAACGGAAAATTTTGACGTTATACGTTAACCTCTGTAGAAGCTGAATGCACTGAAAATAAGAAAACAGTTATGAATATAAACATTGTAGAAACATTGCCTGTTCACAAGAATGGACCATTGTGCATATAAATTATGAGCATGTCATCATTTTAGGAAGGAGAGATCAGGGCAAGAACTTTTCCATTTCTTAAAACAGTTTTTTTTCAAACATATACAAATTAATGACACTATTAAGAACCTAAAGGTTCATCTCCCTACCCACACATTTCTACACATTCTATCTCAAACAGGGCATCCGCATAAACTTTGTTCACTTAATCATCTTAAACCTGAATGCAGGCAAACATACACATACACTATCAATTCTAAAATATCTTTTTTTCACATTTTACCATTTCCAAAATTGCATGTCAGTTTAATTGGTGATATTTTTCTTTCTTACAACTGATGACATTTCAGATCAATGAAATAATGAGTGTAAGAGCTTTGAATCTGTGTGAAATAAGAGTATATCTATAGTTTTAATTTTTGTAGAATGTTTCCTCAACAGATTGAGACTAGATGCCAACTCAAATTATAATTTTAATATGAACAGCTTACATTTCAAAACACAGACATCTGTGTTTATAAGTCAAAGCAGTTACAATGTAGATTTGTTTTTCTTCAATAATGGTGCTAGATGTGGGTAAGCTTTCCCTCTCTTGAAAAATTTAAATAGTACATGTGTGTGCAACCAGCTTTTAATGACAAGAACTGAGCCTGGTTACATAGTATATAGCAGAATATATAAGTTAGTTTATAACAGATACTATCAATTTTGATCTGACAATATAGAAAGGGGAACAAGTGTTAAGTCACAGCATACTGTGGGGGCGTGTATACCTGCAAAAACACGGAATCACTGTGGCAAGTGCTGCTCCGACAAACCACTCCTGCCAGCACACTATTGAGATTGTATGTATTCTGCAGACAGTCTCTGGTTTCATTGTCTACAGCTGCAAGTTAAAATAAAATAGTTCAAAATACATCATTTTTATATATGGTCTTTATGGATGAAATAAAAATAATCTTTATTTCATATAATTTTATCATTTAAAAAATAAAGTATGATTTGGCTATTTATCAATACCCTCCAATCCAGAAGTTCAAATGATTTCTCTATGTGGAATTAGTATCAAATAAGAAATTGCTTTACATATTTGTAGAAATTTTGCTGTTAAAAAATTATCACTTCATGGTATATTTACATAAAGGAATACTATTCAGCTATAAAAAAGAATGAACTGTCATTTGAAGCAACATGTATAAAATTGAAAGTTAGTATGTTAAGTGAAATAAGCCAGACACACAAAGACAAATATCACGTGTACTCACTTATATGTGGGAGCTAAAAAAGTTGCTCTCATAAAGGTGGAGTGTAGAATAACAGTTACCAGAGACTGGGAAGGATGTAGGGGGTGTGCGCATGTGAGGAAGAGAGGATGGTTAATGGATACAAACACAAAGTCAGATAGAAGAAATAAGTTCTAACATTGAAGAGTAGAGTAGGGTTACTAGCATTAACAACAATGTACTATACATTTCAAAATAGTTAGAAGAGAGGATTTGAAATATTCTCAACACATAGAAATGATAAATCCACTGTGATAATGGATATCCTAAATATCCTGACTTGATCGTTATACCTTCTACACATATAACAAAACATCACACATTTATGGTGTTATAAACATGTATGATTATGCATCTACAACAAAATAAAAAATAAAAAAGATGTCAATTTTTTCTTTAAATCTAAAATGCCTCTAAAATGTCTGTTTTAATTAAAACATATATAATTTAAAAATAAATACAAAGATTATGACTTTAAAACTTTGTAATATATTTAAATGTTGGAAGTGCCTGGAATTCTCAAACTGGCAGTCTTTTTGGAAAGCAATTTAGTAATGGCTATAAAATTTTAAAATGATCTGGAAATTCCACTTAGAATTTACCTAACAGAAACACACTTATATTTCAGCAAAACTACATAAAACATTTATTGCATTATTGATTCTAATAGCAAAAACTTGAAAAAGAACATGAGCGTCCACCATTAGGGGAATGGCTGAATAAATTATAGTACTATTTAAATATAGTATTAGGCAGCTACTAAAAAGATAATGATACAGAAATACCTAGTATTCTGCAATACCATTTGTGTTAAAATAATCAAATAAAGATCTAAAATTATTTATTATAGCATAGAAAAAGGTCTGGAAGGATACCTATATCAAACCATTAAATGAGATTTTATCCTCAAAGGTAGAAATGATGAGCGTTGGTAGTAACGAGTAAAGACTCTTTCCATTTTACTCTATATCTGTGTTGTCTAAATTGGTAGCCACTAGGTCACATGTGGCTAAACAAATTTAGATTAATAAAAATTAAAGATTCAGTTCTCTAGTCTACTACCCACAATTCAAGTGATTGACAGACCCATGCAGCTAGTGGCTACTACGTTGTACAGCATAGTTTGTAAAAACATTACAATCACTGAAGAAAGTTCATTGTAAAATGCTGCTGTGTTAATATTTCTGGATTCCTAGGATTTTTTTTTATACTAAGAATACACTAATTTTACAATCGTGCACAGAAATAACCTCCCCCCAAAACTTGGGGAAAAAGTGGCCATTACATGAACATTTAAAAACTAAAGATAAGAGAAAAAAATAAGAAAAAGCAACAGCATTTTTATCCTTAGGTCTTAAGTTCAATGCAGTCTACCATAGAAAGATAATTCTTTGATTGGTAGCATGACTTTCTGAATGGTATACTTAATGCTGGCATGATGTGTATGGGGGTTTTGTTTTTTAATTCAAAAGTAAGACAGCATTTCCCAAAATACATTCTTTTCTTTAGAAAACTGAACCTTTGACATGCTTCAGATTCTTTGATCCAATAATTATAAGAAATATTACATACAATATTCCCTTCTTTGAAGAGATTCACAATGTACATCACCTCTGAGAGGTCCTGCAATGAAGAAATCTTTTGAATGTGACTCATTCTCCAAGAGACTCTATAACTAAATCTGCACTTTAATAAATATTAAATTCATACATTTCCCAAAAACTCAAAAAGAGAAACTAAATGTACTACCTAGTTGAGACAGCAAACTGATAATACTTAAGATCAGTGAAGCACTTATGTTTGGGTCTTCAAGCAGTTCAACGAGGCAACTCAAGCATTCACTTGGTAATATCTGGTTTGATGTAAACAGTCGTGTGAGTTTCTGCCCTGAAATTACCTATAAAATAGTAAACAAAACGTGTTGGTCAACAGTTGGCAATTTTCATCCTTTCTCCATTTCAAATGAAAAACTCAGTTCTTTCAAAAATTCAAACGTGTTGTTACCTCTGCCTAGAAGATTACCTAATCCCTCCTTCACTAGCTAAAGTAATCATTTGGATCTCAGTTTAAATTCATTTCCTCCAGGACACTTTCCCTAAGCCTCTTATACCACCTAGGTTAGGTTTGCCTATAACACTACCGTGTAGTATATTATATTTCTGTTTTACAAGTTAGCAAAGTTTGAGTATCTAGCAATAGTTACCCTTCACACTATACTGAACATGCCATAGAGGCATAGACTATAAATCTGCACTCTACTACCAATATATTTATTTTATCAATGAATTCCAGTACACTCATTCCAACTACTTTGAGGGAAGAGAATGGAAAATAAAGTCCAAAGGACAGCTATAGGATTACTCCTTCCACTCTTTCCCAAAGATAATATGTGATCCCACAAGTTAAGAGATGACAGAGAAGGAAGTTAAAAAAGAATCTTTTAAGTAGCCAGGCAAGGCACTGAAAATTTTTATTTTTGGTTATTCCATTTTTTCTCCTTTCTTATAATTTATAAACTACAAGGAGTGGGGAGGGGAGCAAGAGAAAGAGAGAGAGAGAAGGTAAACCTGGAATTGAAGGCCATAACCAATTGTCAGAAAGTATGAATTTTCAAAATGCTTTACAAATGTATTCATTATTAAGCATATCTTTTCTATTAAGATGGAAAAACCATTAGTTACTTTAGAATAAAACTAAAACTGTTCTAAACACTTATTTGAAAAGATCAGACCTAAATGGATGCTTTAGCATCCCTCTCCTGTGGTCCCCAACCCCAGGACTGCAGACAGGTACCTGTTCGTGGCCTGTTAGGGACCGGGTTATAGAGCTCTGCCGTCCCCCTCCCCCACACCCCCATCCCAGAAAAATTGTCTTCCATGAAACTTAGGAACCTTTGGGTTGCACAGCAGGAGGTGAGCTGTTGGTGAAGCTTCATCTGTATTTACAGCCCCTCCCCTGGCTCACAAGGCCTCCTTCCCGCAGTCCCACTCGTGGAAAAATTTTCTTCCATGAAACCAGTCCCTGGTGTCAAAAACGTTGGGGACCATTGCTCTAAGCTTTCCTTTCTGTATCCCTCTTTTATTCTCTCATCTACATGTCAGTTTTTCTTCTAAAGTGTTTCTAGTTAATAGAGTTTTCACACTATCTATTCTCAAGGAGTATGTGATTTAACATTACTAAAGTCTCTAAGACTGAAAAAATAAGTCCAAAGATGAAATTATAGACATCAATAACAGATATTTTGGGGTAGGGAACATTCTGAGCAATGCCCTTTTGCCTATTTATAAATCTTGCCCTTCAGATGATTAAGATATTTTCTGTTTTAAACATGATTCCCCTCAGGATTGGATCTATATCTCAATAACATAAGTCCAACATGTAATAATTATTTAGTACAAGGCAAAATGAAAAATTGCTTTACAAATTTTCCCTTTACTCACATATTCTCAATGTCTTAATGTAAATATAATTCATTTAAATAATTACTAATTCTTATATAGCATTTATTCTGGCCTAGACATTGATCTAGGTACTTTATATGTGTTAACTCTTTTCATCCTCATAATATAATAACTTTATAAGATAGGTGCTACAATTTTGTTTTGCAGATGAGTAAACTGAGGTACACAGTGATGATAACAGAGCACAACTGGGATTCATACCCAGGCAGCTTGGTTCCTGAATCCACACTTTTAATCACTACACAAGATTAGTACTGTGAAATACCATCACCAAGAATCAGATCAGATCAGCTATGCCAATCATAAAATATTGAAAGCCCTGGTTCTACATGGGACTGTAAAGACAAAGTATGGCAGAAGTATAGAAGAATGAATCACTTTCACATGATACCCATCTCTCTTTGCATCCTCACATGTTGCTCTCCTGAAGTCTGCAAATTCACTATAAAAAAATAAATATTGCCCACTAAAATGGTTAAAATTAAGAAAGATGCAAACACCAAGGGTTGTTGTGGATGAATGATGGCAAATTTCATATATTGCTAGTGGGAGAGTAAAATGGTATAATCTTTCAGAAAATTGTTTACCAGTTTCAACTAAAACTGAACATAAGCCTACCCTATGACCTAGCAATTCTACCCTGAGGTGTATAAAAGAAATGAGTGCGTATATCCACAAAAAAAGTATGAATTGTTTATGACAGCTTTATTCATAATTCTACCCAGAACTGTAAACAACCCAAATGCCCATAAACAGGAGACCATATATAAAGTGTGGTAGATTTTTACAATAGAATTCTATATAGCAAGAAAAAAGAATGAAGTACTGGTATATGTGCAACATATTGAGAGGAAGAAGCCAGACACAAAGAGTATATATTGTACAAGCCCACTTATCTGAAACTTATGTGAGGGACAATGAAGAAACTCTATGGGGTGCTGGAAATGTTTCTGTATTATGATACAGGGGGTAGCTACTTGAGTGTCCACATATGTTAAAACTATAAAGCTCTTCATTTACGATTAATGCACTTTATACACTGTATGTATGTTATCTCTCAATAACAAAAAAATGTCCTTAGGAGTGGTAACCTCAACCTCTTCATACCTTTGTATCAATGGTAGAAGAGTTTTCTGTAAAGCCCTTGAAAGTTTAGAAAAACAGCATCAAGCCCCAAATTTCTCTGAAGTCTCCCTCAAGTCACAATAGCATTGCACTCAGATTCACAACCTGTTTACTCTAGGAGAGGTAATATTTAGGATAAATCTCTAAAATGCTTAACTCCTAATTTTTAAATAAAATCAATGGCTTTGCTTATTCTGTGGCTTCTGGAATTCACTAGCTACTGTTCTATCCTAACTGAGAAGCTAAATTTCCCAACCTTCTGTCCTACCTTCTCTCTTCCTAGAGCCTTCCTAGACACTCATCATCAGCAGGGAGCTGAACTTTGACACTCACTCGCCTTTACCAGTACAAATGAAAAAAAGGAAACAACTGTACTTAGGTGACCAGCACCTGAAGTAGTAAGAAGAGGAACACCAGTGAAGATCAAGGAAACAAGGACTCCAGTTTTAATAAAGGCTGATGTTGCTGTATCATTGGAAATCATCTTTTCTCTGCAGTATTTTACAAGTCTTTGGTACATTAGCCTTTTACCACAGGGTTAATATAACAAAGAGAATATATTTTAAAATTATGTTCAATTCTATGTTAACAAAGGAGCGCTTCAACAGAGAATTAAAATTAGCTTTAATTGAGCTTAATCTTTTTTTTTAATTAAACGAAGGTCAAGGTTAGTTTGAATTCCATGAATGCATAATAAACGACAGCAGGAGATTAAGCGACTAAAACAAACAGACCAATCTAGATGCAAATCACTAGAACTAATACTAATAGAAAAAGTGAAAGCAATTCAGCATTCTAGGATCAAAAAACTGTGAGCAATATATTTTGGTAAAGAAAAAAGATTACACTTACTAGTAAGGGAGATTACTTCTTAATCAAAAATCGCTGAGACATTTTTCAAGTTCGAGTTCAACACCAGTTCAAACAAGAGCAGTAAGCAACAGGCTGAACTATAAACTACCTAATGGCAAAAACAAGCTTTAATTACGACTCCCTACCACCTCCGTCCCCGAGAATCGTTGTCTATTGAGAGAGGTTGGTTTCGACGGAAAAATCAAAACAAATAGCAAAGGAAGAGAAGGCACGGCTCGGAGCTTTGTCCTTTACCTTCCAGAAACACAGCCTAAGTTTCTCAACCTTCTGTCCCACCTTCCCTCTTCCTAGAGCCTTCAGTAGGCACTCATCCCTCTCGCTGCAGGGAGCCGAACCTTGACACTCACTCGCCTTTACCAGGACGAAAAGACAGCTGAGGGAGCGACAGGCTGTCCTTTCTTTCCCAGGCTGAGACCGCCACCCCCCTGCCTCACGGAGAACTAAGAATTACCAGGGGGCATGCCCATCTCGTCCCCGCCTCCCAGCGCCTCACCTCCAAGTGCCGCAAAAGCTGAGCAGCGTTCGCCTCAGATTTAACGGCTTTGTACTGACTGATGGTAATGAGCAAGGACTTCAAGCAGGCGGTGGAGTCCATCGAGACCGTCCGCAGGCCCCCAAGGACCACCACCCAGTCAGTTCGGGCTTCCGACTTTCACCGCGCTTTTTTTGATTTTTTCGGCCCCACCCCCTCGTTCCCAGAAGCTTCCGGTTCCGGTTGCGCTCCGGAAGTCCTAGGGACCCTGGGGAACTGTTCTGGAAACTGGCGGGGTGGGCCTGCGGTGGAGGTGCTCTGCGGGTCCGTGGAGGGGATTGGAGCTGTCCCTCCGAGCCCCCTTATCCGAGAGGCCGCGAGGTTTCAGCTTGAGATCCCGTGAAGACGGGAAATCTCGCGAGAAACGCTATTCTGGCCCGACCCGTGGAGGGGCGGTTAGGCGCCAGGGGCTTCGGCTTCTTAGTGTTCTGTGCGCTCTATTCGTGCACTTCCTCGGCCTTCACGCTGGATGGCCGGTTATTCCTTTGTGCATCATCCTCTGACTGAGAAATGGTCGCTTCCCCCTAGTCTAGACACGGTGAGATCTGAGGACGAGAATCTTTGGGCCCTAAGATGTTGAGGCGGCCTGGGAGGGGCCTCTTTTTTAAATCTCTCACACATCCACCCATTCGGTCCGGGAGTGATTGTTTCTCCGAGTAAACCTGCGGTCGTTGGCATTTTATGGCCGTTACGATAGTATTTGTCAAACTTATTCTGGAAGGCTACCTCTGGGTGCCTCCTGGGCCAGGTATTGCGCCGGAGGGTGTTCTCATTAGCGTCAGTTTTTGTAAGTGGAAGTGTCTTTATATTTGGCATAACTGATTGTTTTATCATTCCTGAGATCTACGAAAATGGCACTATTTGCGGGTTTTGATCAGAGATGTATGTGTGTGTGATGAAGTCAGGTACCTGGTTCTGAAACTTTCTGCATACTGTGCTGATGTCGAATAAAGCTTTAAAATGCAGGTTGTAGAAAATTGTAAGAATAGGGTATATGTCCATTTAATTACATGGTTCATTAGAAACTGTTTTGTCAAAGAACATATTTTTGCATCACTAAATTTTTTAAGGCAGGGTTTATCTTTTGTATTAAAAATTATTTTAAAATCAAATCTGAGAGCTTAAAATGTTTTAACCAATTGAGACATACATGTAAAAATCTTTGGGTAGTTAAATGTATTCATTCATGCTTTCAGTTATTTTATAAACAACTATTGAGTGTATAACATGGGCTAGGCATTGCCAGTCAGGGAACTACAAGAAAGTATCCCCTACTGCATTGGAACCCAACCTTTTTGGCACCAGGGACCGGTTTCATGGAAGACAATTTTCCCACAGATGGGGGCGGGGAGCTCGGGGTGATGCGTGGCCGGGTTCCTAGGTCCATAGCGGGCCATGGTGGTGGTGTCCGGGGTGTTGGGGACCGCAGCCCTACTGCTAAAGAACAGTAAGGGGAACATGCTCAATAGATACTACTTTTGAAATTCACCACATAAATGCCAGGCAGCATGCAGTGATGGTAAAGAGTGGAATCAGGTTGCTTTTAAATCCTAGCTCAAATTTGACTACGTGACCTTGGGCAAATTCTCACTGCTTCAGTCTCTTGATAAGGTAAAAATCTGGCCAAGAGTAGTACCTGTTTCATGAGATTGTCCATTGAATAAATAATTCATTCAGAGTCTAAAACATGCTAGATACCTTTCTAGGCGCTAGACATTTAATGAATAAAACAAAATCCTGCTGGCCCGGAACTTAGATTCTGTTAGGGAAACAATAAACAAGTAAGGAAAATTATATATGGAGAAACATAGAATTCTATCAGAGTTACTGCTCTGGAGTTATTGCTCCAGAGTACTGTTAGTAATTGATAAGGGAAATGGGAAAGTCAGGATAGACCTCATTGAACAAGCAGCATTTGAGGAAATACTTCAAGAAGTTGAGAGAGCCATATTCTCTAGGGGGAAAGGTTTCTAGATAGAGGAAATGGCAATGAAGGGCCCTGAAGTGGGTGTATGACAATGTGCCACAAACAGCAGGAGGCCAGATGGCTGGAGTACAAGGATGGAGGTAGTAGCATGAGGTTATATAAGGTCTTAGAGACAGTTATAAAATGAATTGATCAGGAAGAATCAACTGTTGCCTGGCATACTTAAGTTCTTGGTGTTAGTTACAGTCATTGGCAAATGCAATGATAAGAGTTTGGTAGTGTGATTTTCATTTATAATGACAGGTGTGTCATCATCATCTCTAAGTAAGACTCTAAATTGCCTGCTATTTAAGTGGCATCTCTCTTTGAAATTTTGCATTTAAATATAAGCAGTCATGCAGATTTTGCATTCTCTTCTATATTCATTTTATTATCAAATAATGATTCTCATAAAACCTTTACTAAAATTGATGTTGTAAGCTTAGTAAGATGTAACATGTTTGTAGCTGAAGTCCTGACATCTTTAATCAGAGACACTTGCATATCCTAATTTAAGAAACACACAGCCATATTTTTAGGCTCTAAAAAGAGAGAAGAAAAGGATGAAGAGATGAGGATGGGTCCAGATGACTGAAGGCTTTTTATTAGCCTTGAAGTTGCACTCCATCCTGAATTCAGTGGTGATCTCTGGTTTTAAACTGGGCTCTGATCTAGTCAGGTTTGTATTTTAGATTGATTACTCTGGCAGCTGCATAGGCTATAATTTTGAGCAAGTTAAGACCAGAAGTAGGGAGACTAATCTGCTAGAGTCTTTCCAAAGGATAACCAGAATAATAGAAGTGGAGATGAAATAGAGGTGACCAAATTGAGAGATATATGAGATAAAATAGGCAAAACTTGGTGACTGAATGTGAGGAGTGAGAAGGATGAGTCTAGAAGGGATTCCTAGTTTCTAGGTTGAATGATTGAGGAGATACAGATGCTACTGAGGACATTAATAGAAAGTATTTAGGGTGTATTTTATGTTCAGTGAAATTTTACATAGTTTGTCATGTAGTCTTATACTATTCTCATTACGTTTATTCCTGGGTATTATTATAATTTTTGTGAGTAGGTTCTCTTTTTCTCTTATAAATTTTTTTTTTTTTTTTTTTTTTAGGCATAGTCTCACTCTGTTGCCTGGGCTAGAGTGCCGTGGCGTCAGCCTAGCTCACAGCAACCTCAAAGTCCTGGACTTAAACAATCCTCCTGCCTCAGCCTCCCAAGTAGCTAGGACTATAGGCATGCACCACCATGCCCGGCTAATTTTTTCTATATATTTTTAGTTGGCCAATTAATTTCTTTCTATTTTTAGTAGAGATGGAGGTCTCGCTCTTGCTCAGGTTGGTTTCAAACTCCTGACCTTGAGCGATCCTCCCGCCTTGGCCTCCCAGAGTGCTAGGATTACAGGCGTACTCAGCCTAAATTTTTAATTTGTTATTCCTATTCAAAAGATTCTGATTTTTGGTACATTTTTAATCCAGCCTATTGACTAAAATCTCTTATTAATAATGCTCATAGAGTTTTATGTATTTAGACTTTCTACCTATGTATTTGCAAATCATTGTCTCTTTCAATATTTATTGTCTTACGTTATCACATTAGTGTAATCTCTAAAATATGGAAAGTCATGTTAATACTGAACTTCTTTATTTTATTACTTAATGAGAATGACCAGTATTTTAACACTTAGTATAATTTTTGCTGTTAGCTTGTGATAAATATTCTTTATCATGTTTAAGAGATTGCCCTTCATGTCTGTTTTAGTCTTAAAAAAAATCTAAAAATTATCAAATGTTCACATTTACATATTTTATATTCCCCTTTAAAATAATAACAGTGGATTATCTTGCTTTTTTGTTCTTGGGATAATACTTAACACTTACTGAGCATTTGCCACATGCCACGGGCTGTTCCAAAGACTTTCCATTTAGCTACCTAATCTTTATAACAACTTCATACTGTATATACTATTATGATTTCCACTGTACAGATGAAGAAACTAAGACAGAAAAGTAAAGTAATTTGCCCAAGGTCCCACAGGCAGTAGTAACAAACTCTACATTTGCTGTGCTGCAGGTTTTGATTTTCTGATATTTTATTCAGGATTTTATAGTCTACGTTCATAAGTGAGAATTTTTAATAATTTTTTCTTCTCTCATTTCAAATTTGGGTGCTATGTCTCTTTTGAAAAATAAATTAGAAGTGTTTCATCTTTTTTTATGCTATGGAATAATGAGAACCACATAGACATTATCTGATCTTTGTAGGCTGTATACAACTGGCCCATAAAATCATTAAGGTTGATAGCTTTTTTAATGGTAGATCTTCAGCAAATATTTGAATTTCTAATATAGTTATGGATCTGATAATTTTTTCTACCTCTCCTTGGGTTAATTTTGGAAATAGAAATTTTTAGCGTGAAAATTTATTGATTTAAAGTTGCGTTCAGTATTCATCTATTAATCTCTTCGTAGTTTTAAATTTTCATTCTAATGCTGTTTTTTTCTTTGGCTTTCTAGAAGTTCATACATTTTATTTAACTTTCTAAGAACCAACTTTCATTTTATTCATTTTCATTTTTCTTTGAGTTCAGAATCAATAATTTTACTTTTGTCTTTAATAATTTCATCCATATACATGCATTTTTTATTTACTTTGGTCTTTATGTTTTTAAAAGTTGAAGGCTTAGTACATTTCCATACTGTATTTTTTTTATAAAAAACATTTATTTTATGCCAAAATTTTTTTAAAAGACAGTAGCTAAAGTAAGCATCTGCATTTTACTTTTTTTAAATAAAGGTATAATCATTTTAACCAGTCAGGTAAATACATTTGTATAATGCTAATAGTCATTCATTCAGCAAATATTTATAGAGCGCCAGGTTTTTTTCAAATAGATTAGAGTCTGTTAGTAATATGGACAAACCAGAATAAGTGCTATTAAGAGAAATAAAGAATGCTGTAGGAGCACATAATATTTTTTAGGATAAAATATTAATTATCCTTAATTCTTCAAGTATTGGCATAATCCTTCTTTGTAATTGTTGTTACTGTGTGTACTTTATATTTGGCTTAGGTATTTTCTCTAATTTATAGTTCAGGAAACAGTGTTAAAGGAAGTAAAACCACATTTGCTCAGAATCTTATAACTCAAGTTTAGGGATTTCTAGCTCTTTTATTCTTCTGGAAAAACCTAAAAGGGACATATTGTCTTCAATATGACAATTGAATATTTAATATTAAATATTGAATATTTAATCATTTGTAACCAGAGTTTAAATCATAAATGAAGACATGAATTCTAGTTTTGACAGAACTGCAGAGTTTATAGAATACTGAATGTTGTAATATGGGAATTTTACCCATATTATAGGGATGTGAATATAGGGCTAATTGTTGATTCTTTCATCTTGCATATATTTAATGAATACTTGAGTTCTATGTACATTTCTAGGTTCTGGAGGTTCATTGATGAATCAAATAGACATAAATTTCTGCTCAAGTTGTTTTTCTTTTAATGGAGGATATAGACAGTAGATAAGACATAATAGGCAAATATATGAATGTTAGTAATGAGTGTTATACAGTGAAAAAAGAGAAGAGAAATAGGAAATATCAAAGTTGAGATATGTTGTTGCAATTTTGGGTAAGGTAGAGTATTCATTAGTTTTTGCTAGATAACAAAAAATAATCCACGGGTCTGTGGTTGACTGAAGTTAGTCTGATCTAGGCCTGACTTGGCTGGGGTGCTTTGCTTCAGCCATTTTATGGAGAGGATCAAATATCTAGATCTCAGTTGAGCTTATATTGAGATGTCTCTTGGACATCTGAGAGAGGATGAGTAGGCTATTGAATTTATTGTTGGTAGTTAAAGGAGAGGTCAAGGCTGGAGATAGACATGTAAAGCCTTGAAACTAAATTATATTGGAGTAAGTATGGATAGAAAAAACATATCCAAGGATTGAACCTCAGAGTACTTAAGTATTTAGAGGTTGGATAGGAACTCGCACAAGAGACAGAAGTAGCTGCCAGAGGACACAGGTGTTATGTTGACCCCATGGTCATCTGCAGGGATCATTATTATGTGTAGCATATAGGCTGCCTCTTCTAAAGGAAGGCTTTAGATTGGCAGAGAAGACATTTTTAATCTATACATGGGATCCTTCTTTACTGCTGCCTTCAGAGGTCTTGAGGTGTGCAGAGGGTGGGTGACTTCATTCTTTAAATCAATACTGAGTGCTTAAAATATGCCAGGGTACTGTTCTAGGCACTGAATATGTGGCAGAGGGATTACAACAAATTTCTCTACTTTGTGGGGCTTACATTCTGTTGGGGACATGAGGCCAAATCTAAAACTAGGGGATATTCAGTAGGCATAAACAGCAGGTAGAACAAAAGTTTCATTGGCTCAGGTTCCAAGATTCAAGGCAGAGAAATCCAGCAGCAGAAAATTGGCAGAGCTCTAGGCAGGGGTCATTTAAGTACCGTGTTCTCACTATAGCTAAAATAATTCAATAGTAATATTAAACTGATTTTACCCCTTATGCAGAGCCAGAAAACAAAGTATATATAATTAGGGTCATCTTCCATTTTTCAATGTTACCTTTATCACAAAACCAAAAAACCTAAAAAAAATTCTCCCTTTACAATTATTATTATTCCTAGTTTTTTCCCAACTATCAAGTATTAAAATTCCCCTAATCTCTAAATGATTTGCCAAACCATAAAATTAACTTTCACTTTTGAAACAATTCCTGATTTTTCTTTCTATACATTTCACAGAATTCAACTCTAGGTTAAGAGTATAAGAGTTGGATAATTTAGGTAAATGTTTTTTTCCCCCATTTTCACATTTTATTTTATTTATTTATTTATTTATTTATTTTTATTTTATTTTTTTGAGACAGAGTCTCACTTTGTTGCCGGGGCTAGAGTGAGTGCCATGGCGTCAGCCTAGCTCACAGCAACCTCAGACTCCTGGGCTCAAGCAATCCTTCTATCTCAGCCTCCCAAGTAGCTGGGACTACAGGCATGCGCCACCATGCCCGGCTAATTTTTTCTATATATATTTAGTTTGCCAATTAATTTCTTTCTATTATTAGTAGAGACGGGGTCTCGCTCTTGCTCAGGTTGGTCTCGAGCTCCTGACCTTGAGCAATCCGCCTGCCTCGGCCTCTCAGAGTGCTAGGATTACAGGCGTGAGCCACCGCGCCCGGCCCCCATTTTCACATTTGATTTCATATCCCAGAATCAGAATGTTGTCTTATCTTTTTTTTTTTTTGAACACAAGAACTATCCATTGTTTCTTAATCTAATTTTATAGATAAGTAAAGATGAAAGTGACATATTTTTATTTTTAAGTTAAGGTATAGTCATCATAACTACTATTTCTTGAAGACCTGCCTGCCTGCCTGTTTTGTGCAGATGAAGGTCCTTTGCATATCTCATTTTAAAATTTTTGGTCTTTCAGAAAATAGATACTATTAGGTTCGTGAAATGGATAGATACCTTTTTCCTGAATTAAAATGTGAAGCTGTTTTCTAGGACAATGGTATCCAAAATGGAGTATGCACATCTCAGGGAGTATGTGAAATTGTCTATTGAGGTGTGGGAACAAATATTAATTTTTTTTAAATTTTTATCTCATTCTTTTTTATTTTATATTAGAGTAATATCTGCATGTAATTAATTTGACATTCATATATTTTCAATATGTTCTGATATTTTACTGCTTTAGCGATATACTATCAAAAGAATTTTAGAGATTTCTAAAAATTTTTAACTTTGAAAGATCATTTAGACAGGAATGAATTGTTGTTCAATTCATTGTTCATTTCAGTACCATGTATAGTGTCTGGCACCTAGTAGTTGTGAATTGTTTTGTTGAATGAAAAACTCTTAGCAAAAACTATTTTTATTCATTTATTTTTTAAGAGGCAGGGTCTCTCTGTTGCCCAGGCTGGAGTGCAGTGGCATGATCGTAGCTCACTGCAGCCTCAAACTCCCAGGCTTGAGCAATCCTTCTGCCTCAGCCTCTCTAGTAGCTAGGACTACAGGCACATACCATCACACCTGGCTAATTTTTAAAAATTTGTGTGTAGAGACAGGGTCTCACTGTGTTGCCCAGGTTGGTCTTGCACTCCTAGCCTCAAGTGATCCTCACACCCCAGCCTCCCAAAATGCTGGGATTACAGGCATGAGCCAATGTACCCAGCCTTTTAGCAAAAACTAATGTGACTAGCCTACTATGAAATATTAAGCTGGTATGATTAATTACTTTTACAGTATTATTTGCTAACCAATAAAATCATGTAAATAGTTTTGTTTCTGAGTGTGTCTGTGTATATAATCTAGTCCAGCTTATAATTGTACACTTAGCTTATATAAAGTCACATATAGCACTAGAAATAATGAGACATAGTGGAAAGAACATGGAATTGGCGGTTGATGAAACTTGGGCATGAATTCCTACTTTTACTGATTTTTTAGCTATGGAGAACTCTCTAATCCTCAATTTTTTAATTTTTAAAATGAATTACAGTAATGTTTATCTTTCAGAGTGTGTGAGGATCAGATGTTTATTCAGTGTACATGAGTACTAGCCTAAAGCCTGGCACGTAAGAGCTGATGAAAATCTTCTTTTCAATGAAACCTAAGTTAATAACTTAGTTTTATATGAAAGGAAACTTTCACAACTAAAAGCTTGCTCTACCTTCTCACTTACCTCCTTTTACAAATGTATGTCTTTCTGAGATAACAGTGAGCAACCAGCTTTCTTATGTGGATGGAGCAAGTTGGAGGTGGCTAGGATAGGCCTTCACTGATGGTGGGAGAGCCATGTACACAGAAGTGTCCTCCATTCATTGGTTGATTATCATCTCCATATGTGTAATGTCTCAATGTTCTCTTTTCTTTTGCCATTATTATCTTACAAATGTTATGCCAACATATTTTTAAATTGCTGAAAATATTCCACTTTTGCAGAACCTGTTCAGGGATAGCATATGCTGCTTCTAGTGGTTTCTAGCTACATTTCTGAACCAGGTGGTTTTAGCACTGCTACCTGTAAATACCTGAAACTAATGGATAGTTGAATATCTGGATGTTTTTTGAGGTAAATCCTAACATGTGCATATTCATGATAGGTATATTCTAACTATTAAAAATAAATTAATATATATTTTATAAGTTTGCCTGTATAAGTCCAAAAGTAACTGAATAGATCTAAAAAGAATTAAAAACCTGCTTTTCATAAGATGCTAATTTTGTTTTAGGCAAACATGTCTCCTATATTGGCAGATTTGTAACAAGTGGGCCATGGGTATACATTGCTTCCCAGTTTAAGCTGCCAGATGGTGCTAACAATGATCTTTGTAAAGGTAAGAGCTGAGATGGACAGTGATCTTTTACGGCAGAAAATATCTTCATGTTCTGATAACTTTTACCAAGATTTTCCAACCATCATCCATCAGTCCTGGAGATTGCCTAAGCCAACTATGTATTTATTCTTGAGGGAAGCAAATAATCTTTTAGCCACTCATTTTTAGGTGTGTTTATTTTGTAGCCTTATCAGGAAGTAAAACAAACAAAAAAATGGAAGAAATTAATGGTGAACTAGAAAGCCAAGTAATCATATTGTTCATTGTCATCAATGCTCATACAAAATAATGGTGTGACCTGTTATTCTTTAAATCTAATTTAATGGCCTTAGCCACTTTTATGTACCTGGAGCTTACTAACGTATGAGAAATAAAGAACTTCAGGGTACTGGAGGCACAGAATACTTGTGCAATGGACTGAATGCTTCCTCCCTCCACTCCCCTTCAATTCTTAAAATCGTAACCCCCAGTGTGATGGAATTAGGAGGTGAGGTAGGACCTTTGGGAGGTAAATTAGGTCATGAGAGTGGAACCCTTATGAGAAAATTAGAAGAAAAGGGAACTAATTTTGCTGCAAACCTAAACAGTTAAATGATGATGATTATGATGATGAAGATGGTGGTAATAGGAACACTTACAGAGTACTTACTATGTGCCAGGTACTATTCTATTACATGTTTTAAGTATTTAATATTCGCAAAAACCTATGAAGTAGGTGCCGCTATTATCCCTACTGTTCAGATGAGGAATCTGAGGCACAAGGGTTTATTAATTTCACATAAGGTTGCATAGCTACTGTGTGTCAACAAAGGCCTATATACCATTGGAGAGTTATTCCAGAGTTTCTGTGCTCTTAATCTACTATGTAGCTTCTCAACTTATTTGGACATTCATGGAAATCTAAATGAGCTACATATGCCATCTTTCTTGTAGACAAATGTGGTAGTGTTTGTGTTTGTATAATACACGCTGTGTAATGTCAGAATCGTCTTGTTTTTCTTCCCCCAGACAATCTGTTCTATGTCCACTTAATTAAGCTTCTTATCTTAACCCATTCCTAAAGATCAGTGGTTCTTAACCCAACCCAGGGCAATTTTGTGTCCCAGGCGATATTTGGCAATGTCTGGAGCCATCTTTGATTGCCACAATAGGGGCTGGTAGCTGTTGTGAGGGTGGGGATGAAGGAGTTGCTACTAGCATCTAGTAGGCAGAGACCAGGGGTGCTGTGAAACATGCTAAAAATGTATAGGACAACTTCCCATAACAAAGAATTATCCACCCCAGAATGTTAATACTGCCAAGATTGAGAAACCCTGAGGGCATAAGTAACAACTTCTCTCCTGGAAAACACCAAATACATTACTTTGTTTTTAAGGTAGTAGCATTGAAAAAAGTGTGGGTGTTATTTTTATTGTTTTCCATACTAATTTTTAATTTATTTACCTGGCATTGTGTAATCTGTAAGTGCTGGAGTTGATAAAGCCTGGAAAATTCATGGGACATACACCCACACATTGAAATGTAAACTTGCTGGCAAATTGGAGCCTCTAACTTGATCAGGTTACTTAGTCAAAGTGATACATTGAAGTGCATTTTTATAAAAAGTGTGCCTATATTCAATTTAGGGAGGTGACAGGAGTGCCACAAGTTAAATGTTTAAATGAATGATTAAATAATTATAAATAAGAGCTATGCCTGTTTTGATGTGAATAAACACAGCTTTAAAAATGGAAACACAAAACACCTTTGCAACTAAAAAAAAAATGTGTTATAATTTCAGTAAATAAGAGGGAAAGTAGGAGCTGAGAGCTCAGATAGAGGCATATAGTAAGAAAGGCATGCTGGTGATTATCAAGCTTTGGATGGCGATTATTTATTTTTCAACCAGTAAAAAGCCTGCAGATAAGATCATTCTGATTGGTGGATTAAGGTGTGCTATAAATTGACACTGAACTGTAGCTTAGCACCAGCTCAACCAATGAGAATTTAAGTAGATTTCTGTAGAAAAGCAGTCCCTCAGTACCAGGAACTCAGAAAAAATTTTGTTTCCTGCTGACAGGGAAGATCTATTGAAATGAATGTATCAGGGGAAACTAGATTCACCCATTTTGCTGTGTTAACTCTGACTTTAAAGGTTTTCTCTGGCCTCTTCTAGAATGGTAAGAACCTTTGGATTATTTTAGAAGCACAGTGGTAAAATTTCAGGCTGGCTACTTCCTTTTGGTTGCTAGGCAGTTGCACCTGCCTTCCTCCCCAACAGGCTGTCAAGTGCTACTGCTGCTGCTATTGCTGGTAGTGTTTGCCACACATACCTGCTTAGCTCCTGGGAAATGATGGGATTGATGATCCTCTCTCTTCGAAAACCTTTCGTCACAGAGATTCGTCTCAGGTTGTATTTTAAGAGCTGAAAAAGAAAAGCACTAGGCTTTCTTAACTCTGTTAATTTGGGATCCAAGTATCTTCGGATTTATTAATTAATGTTCAATCCTTTTCTTTTTCAAGCTGAACAATGAACAGCTTAGCAGAGGCCTTCCATCCTCTGTATCTTGTCACCAGAGGATTTTCCTCCCTTGTTTTTATCATTGCTGTGATCTGTGCAAACAGCTACTGACCGAAGACGAGCTTATCAGAGGGGGAGGTCTCCATGTCTGAGCTTCTATACATTCTGGAAATGAGGGAATTGTTTTGTCCAGAAAAGGCATACGTTTGTATTCTCTAGCTGTGAAATAATGCCTTAACAATAATGTTGTTACCTTTTATTAAAATAACCAAGGTGGTTTATAGAAACCATAAAAGAAAAATAGTTTGATCATAATCCTAAAATTCTCAAAGCAGTGCCCTTTTCTGTATAGCTTTATTAAAGAGATGAAGCAGATCTATACAAGACTGACAAGGTTTATCCAACCTCTCTGCTTCATTATTAGCTGTAGGTTCTATTTTTCATCAGTATTTGAACAGAGGATATACAAATTTAAATATGACTTTGCTTCCTGAATTTTTAAAATGAATAAAACTATAAAATAAAATAATTTATCTATAAGAACTGAATTCCACATAAGTGAGTTGTAATACTGACAGCAAGAAGTGTTGTTTGGTTAAGGATGGGCAAGAAATTAAGAGATATTAGAAAGCTCTGTTTTAAATGATGAAGTTTAGAAGGAAGTCTTTGTTTGTGTCTGTGTATCTTTATCTTTGCATTTGTGTTTCAATTAAGAAGTATCAGCATCAAATTGTTGGAGAAATACTCCTGTCTCTCAAGATTTTCTGTGTTACATAGAGTTGGTGTGAATCAAATATAGAATATTGGTACATAATATCATAATTAGGAATATTTGTTTTATAGATGATCTTCACAGGACTTCTTTTATCCCTTATACCAGAGCGAAGTTGCCCCCTCCTGTGTTCTAAGGTTACTAATGAGAAGATACTGAGACCTCAAGGCTTAGGAAGGCCAGGTCTTGCAGTTACTTTTTTTTTCTCTTTATGTTAAATTGGAGTGTTCAACATCATTAGAACAGTGTTTCTTTGAATAAATACAATCTGAATTCTTAATGTTGACTTATAATTGATCTTGCAAAATATATTTTCTTGATTTGGGAATTACCCATGCTGAATTGCCTTTTAGTTATGGGCCTGCAAAAGCTGTACCGATCTAATCTACGGGTGTGTATTCATTATGCTATTAGGGAAACTGGCCACTCAGTTACTAAGATAAAAAAGTGGCACAGAGACAACAAATTAGAAACTTTATTCAGTCTTGGTGCTTGGCAGGAAGGCAATCTAGGTCTGTTTTGTATGCTGTTGTTGCCACTTTCTTTTCTTTTTCCTCAGCATTTCTTCCTTTGCCCAAGAGTACCTACCTAGCAGCAGTTTACATATGCTTGCTCTAACCCTTTCTAGGCTTAGAGTGGGATCAGAAAGAGAAGCTATCCTAGCAGAGGGCTCTGGAGTCTGGGGGTTTGAACTCTTAGTAAAGAAGATCAAATGGGACCAATGTTTGAAGAGTTGTTTTTGGAATAGTTAAATAGAGGGCTGTATAAATAAATAGACATACTAATGATACTCTAGCCTCCTTTGTTTTAATTTGTTGCTTCAGTACTTTTTTTTCCAGGAAACATTCACGACATCCATTGATATTTGAATCAGTGTGTAAGTGTCTTTTATATCTCACCTCTCCTATTTTATGGAGATACAGAATCATATGATTTTGGGAAAAAGTAGCCACCTGTTATTTCTAGACTAAAATGAAACAAAATAATTAGTACTATCAAGATTGTGTTAAGCAGGAACTCATATACCTCTATAGGAAATAAACTAGTACAAACCCTTTGGGAAGCTATTTAATAATATTCACCAAGAAGCTTTAAATGTTTTATCTTTTGTCCTGCTAATTCTACTTTTGAGAATTTATTGTAAGGAAATCATAAATAAGAAAAAAGCTTTATGGACAATGGTGTTTATCATGGAACTAATTATTTATAATGAAAAAAATGGGAAAGTAAACATCCAGTTATAAGGAAATCATCAAGGAAACCCCAGTCACCCAACTCTTATATAGCCATTGAGAATGTTTACTAGGAGGATAAAATAACATGAAAGATGTTTTTGGTATAACATTCAGTGGTAAAAAAGGTGGAGTAAAATATTTACTATTTGGTAAGGTTACAAATTGGTAAAATATACCTATACTTGCAAAAAAAATAAGTATATTAAAGGTAGTGGTGATTATGTTTGGATGGTGAAGCTATGTGATTCATTATCTTTTAGAACATTTTCAAAGTTTTCTTTAATGATCTTATGCTGTTTTTATAGTGGAGAGAAAGAATGTAACTTTTCTACATTTCCATTAAATATTATTTTCCTTACAGCTTTGAACAGCAGTAGTAAAAATCAGTTTGAAACTACTAGAATACGATTTTTGTAAAGGAACCTGTGCAACATGGATTCTCTACCAGAAGAATTTTTTGTGAGGTAAGAGATAGATTGACAAAAAGCAACTGCAGTTTTTGTATTCCAAAGACATGATGTTTGTCTTTTCCAATAATTTTGGAAAGCTAGTATGAATGAGGTACTCTTATGCTTCAAGAAAATTTGGCAAATTTGATTAGTGGAGAATATAGACTGCGTAAAATCTAATTTTAGAAAAGTTCACTAGGGATTACATCTTGGCTAAAGAGCTAAGAATTGAAAAATGTGCCACACCTTGCTGCTCTTGGAACATTCTCATCAAAATAATATTTTATCATTTAATAAGCACTTACAAAGACTTAATACTTACTATGTGTGAGGCATTGCTTTTAACTGTTTTCGCAAATGTTAGTTCATATAAACATCATAACAACTCTATGAATTGGATACTGTTATTATTCCCATTTTATAGAGGGTAACTTAAGCAGAAGACTCTACTGAGTGGTTCATTTGGCCCCAGTCCAAATGACAGTCTATTGCCTCCAACCAGTGCACGTTCAGCCTACCTGCACCTCTCTCATATAATACTAAACAGCAGGTTAGTGTTGGATATATCCCTCCAACCATTATTATATGAATAATAAGCCATATGACCTATGAATTTATTTTATAAGCATTTTACTGACTCCTGGGTGCTTAGGAAATAAACAGTAAGACTAAACTTGTATACTTAGAGACTTATATACTGTGCTTATAATATAGTAGGAAAATATGTAAAAGTAATTATATCTTTAGGCAAATTATGTAAGTATTATATTAGAGATGCTGTGGCTGTACATAGGAAGGAACAACAGTTATTGACTGGGGCTTAAATGAGTTTCCACAAAGTGACATTTGAACTGATCTTTAAAGGATGAGAAGCATTTTGCTGGGTGTGGAAGCAAAGGAGGATGGGAGGTCATTTGGCTGAGGAAACAGCAAGAAAAAGTACTTAAGAAAAGGAGGATTTTGACTGTATTGCTAAGAGGTTTATTAGCTTTATTTTGTTCAGAAGTGGAGGCGAGTATCATTTGGGGTTACACATAAAAACTGGTTATGGAGCCTATAGAAAATATGGCAGCTCACTTGACACTTGATTCAGAAGATGTGAAGTAGGTTTTGGGAATCTGGATGTTTCAAAAGCCTTCTAGTTGATTTTAATATGCATCTGGGATTGAAAACTATTGGGTTAAGGAGTGAATGATCATTAAATGGAGTTAGCAAGTAGAGTATACATTTTAGAACATTTTGTACTGTTTCTCAAACCTGTGAAAATACTGCTGCATATTTTTCATCCTTTGATAACACACAGATGTTTTTTGTGTTTTTTTTCTGGAGTGGGGCTTGGAAGTGAAGGAAAAGATAATTAATAGGCTTGTCTTTACCATGACACTTTAAAGAGCACTGAGAATCATATTGTGAAATGTTTGTATATATAAATCATCTTTTGTTGAAATTTTCACTAGGAGTTTGAAAATTGGATAATACTCTGTTTATCTGTCCCAGTTTCCTCTGGCAAAATCAGTTAGCATGTAGTAGATGATACATGGTTGTCTATCAAATGAATACATAAATGTAAAGTAAACTAGGATAATGTTTATAAGGTATAATTCTGAGTAAATCATAAAAATTTCTCACCTAAGTTTTATTTCTGCTAGTGTACAGAATTAAGATTATATAAATAATATATGATCCTATATTATGGTCCCAAATCATAGAACTGTATGTAGACAAAAGCAATTTTTTAAATACATTTTTCAGTTCAATATATAACACTGCAAATATGTTCACATTTCAAACCAATGTTAAAAGCAAAACCTGTCAAGTTATTTTTTACCAAAATAGTTAATAGTTTCTAAATATGATAATCTCCCTCAATTTAAAAAAATATTTTGGAAAACTGGACAATTGTAAGTCCAGGAGCCACAAACAGTAAAAATGATCTATGCAAGATAGATCTTTTCCTAACCTGTGTTTTCATAAACACACACACTCACATGCAAACATGCAAACACACGAAACACTAACTTTTTCAAGGACTTTTTTTTCTTCTTGAAATAGTGCTATGAGGTTAATTTTTTCCTGTTATTTTGGTCTGTTGTGTGTCTGTTAAAGATACAGAGTTCTTTATATCAACTTGCTGTTTTCTCTATCACCATCCAGTAGGAGCATGGCCTAATTTCTTTTTTTTAACTTGAGTCCCTAAAGAGATACAGCACCTACCACTATTATCAATCTTTGATACGTATGTGTTACACTTCGGAAACTTCAGGCAAGAATACAATTGTTAGATTCTTTACTACCACAATTTAATTATGTTCTTTGTGAGAAGATGCTGTGAATACACCTTTCTTTTTCATTTAAAATAGGGATCCTGCTGTGGAGGAGCAGAGGACAGAGGAAACTGAGAATAAGCTGGAAAAGTCATCTGGTCAACTAGTAAGAAAAAATTTAATTTTCATTAACTTTTAGTTAATAATGACTTTGTATAAGAATGCCTGCTAAAGCTAGTCAGTTTAATTGTTTGTTAAAATGTTTTAGGGGAGTCTGTTTCTCTACCTCAATAAGTAAAATGGTCATAATTAACTTTTGTTTTGATGATTGATGCTGTATCTCAAGGTTGTCATTTTAAATACCAATCCTCACCATAACTTTAGTAGAAAATTGAGTTGACTTCCCCAGAAACATCCCAACAATTAGTTTTAAGAAATCTTTCATTGGTCTTTTGAAGGGGAAATTCAAATAGAAAACTATACATGTACATAGATCTAAAGAAAACATGTTTACATACAGAATTTTATTTAATAAGAAATTTACTGAGTTGTTTCTGAAGTTAAATTTTTAAATTTTTTATTATCTTTACTATTAGAACTTCTAGGTCTAAATAACTCTGAGAGAATAACTCTGAATTATACATAATATAAGGCTTTTATTGCCAATGATAATATGCTTTATGGTAGGTTAAAATATTTATATGAATACCATATGTCCTTATATTTAGTGAAAGATTGATGAAGAGGTATTTGTTAGGTTCTTGTTCATGCAATTTTTACCTTCCACCTAGATTTATATTAATATAATGATTGATGCCCACTTCTTAATAAGGTTTACAAAGGTTATAAAGTAACTTAGGAGGAGAAAATATGTGAACATAAAATAGCCACAGTATTGACCTGCATAAATTTATCACTGTAAAAAAAGGTGCAGAAGAAATGCACTACACACAGATGTACATAGGGTTGTACAGTTGAGCAAAGGCAAGAACCAAGGGACTAGATGCAGGAAAAACAATTCTAGATACAGAATTGGGAATACAAAGCCAAGGAGAATGGTTACTTTGACCAGAATTTGGTTTAGATGTTAAATCAATTTTGCAAAAATGGATCGAGCACCAAATATTTTGACAAACAACTTAAAGAATTAAAATTGTATTTATAAGATAAAAATATTAATAGGTGTGAAGCTTAATATTTTTATGCCATAATCTTGCTTGTGTATAAATTTGTTAATTAGTATCAGATGATTCTACACTGACTTTTTTTTTTTTGAGACAGCCGGTGGCATCAGCCTAGCTCACAGCAACCTCAAACTCCTGGGCTCAAGCAATCCTTCTGCCTCAGCCTCCCGAATAGCTGGGACTACAGGCATGCGCCACCATGCCTGGCTAATTTTTTACATATATTTTTAGTTGTCCAATTAATTTCTTTCTATTTATAGTAGAGATGGGGTCTCACTCTTGCTCAGGCTGGTCTCAAACTCCTGACCTTGAGCTATCCACCCGCCTCGGCCTCCCAGAGTGCTAGGATTACAGGTGTGAGCCACCGCGCCCGGCCACCATTTTAATCATTTTAAATATACAGTTCAGCAGCTTCCAGTACATTCGCAGTGTTGGACAACTGTCTGCGCCTGCTACTATAACAAAAACCTTAGATTGGGTGATTTATAAACAATAGAAATTTATTTCTCATGGTTCTGGAGGCCGGGAAGTCCAAGATCAAGGCACCGCAGGTTCAGTGTCTTGTGAGGGCCTGTCCCTCGTAGGTGGTGCCTTCTCTGCGTCCTTACATGGCAGAAGGGAGCTAGCCAGCTCCTTCCAACTTCAGTTATAAGGGCACTATTTCCATTTATGGGGGCAGAGACGTCACGACCTAATCACCTCCTAAAGGCCCCACTTCTTTTTTTTTTGAGACAGAGTCCCTTTTTTTCTTGGCCTGTTGAGCTAAACAACTGTTAATATTGTTGATCTTTCCAAAAACACAACTTTCAGTTTCATTGACTTGCTCTATTGTTATTCTATTCTCTACTTATTTTATCTCTTTCTAATCTTTATTATTTTTTTCCTTATACTTGCTTTGCTTTAGTTTGCTCTCTTTTTCTAGTTAAGATGAGAGTTCAGGTTATTGATCTGAGATTGTGGGACCCACTCAGACCCCCAGAGTTGTCACAAAAATTATTTTAATGTGAAAACATTTGAACCAAAGAAGATGCAGAAAGAAATCATATCTGAAATTCCCTTATTTGACTAGAACGGAAATCAGGTCTTTACTAGGAGAGCAAGGAGGAGCTGTGGATGGTTCCTCAGCAGTGCTGGGGTTAAGCACATAACGTGATCAATCTGCCCTTAGGAGAGAGAGCAGTGTCACATCCTGAGACCACGAGGAGGCCTCGCAGTCACCCTGGGGAGGAACTGGTTGCCTAGACCAGGATGGGGCAGTGGGTATGAGGACAGTGGTCAGAATTTGGAAATATTTAGGGATTTACTGATAAAACTAACAGGACCTGGAGATGGCCTGAACACAGGAAGAGAGGGACAGGGAGGAGGCCCAGGTTTCAGGTGAGAGCCATGGACGAAAGGCCTTGCCAGTGAGGGAGGGACTCCCCAAGGGACCAGCGCTGAGGGGTGGGAGGCGTTGGGTGCCGTTATCCTCACTGTGAGTTGAAAAAGCTGAGATTCTGCTAGGTAAAGGGACAGGGTAAGGCCATATGGCTTGGCCAGGTGGGGGTGGGGTGCCCGCGATGCTGTTCTGAACACCTGCCGCTCCTGAGGTGACATCCAGCTGGCAGGGTGAGGTGGTGGTTACAGATGCTCCCTTGTTGGAGGTCCGGGAGGGTCTGTGTCGGGCACTCTGGAAAGAACTTCACACCCCTTATGGAAGACAGAGCTGGCAATAATGAAGCCAAGAAGCTGTTTCCTGAGAGCACAAAAATACCCCGGGCAGCAGCCGCCCTGCTGACAGCGCTCTGTGCCTGGCACACACAGGTACGTGGTGACCCTCTGCTGAGACCGGCCCAGTGCCTGAGGCCAGGGCCCTGGGGGTGGCTGCTTCATCCACTCTCAGCCCGCCTCTCAGCTACCTCTGATTCTGGGGTATAGTTAAGAATAGTAGCCCCTTCCTCCACCCAGAAAGCCCAAGTCCTGGGATGAAACGGAAAGGGAGGATGAACTTTTGTGAGCACCTACTATTTGCTGGAGACTATGTTAGGATACTTTACACCTATTGTGAGGATTTAATTACTAGATTGAATTGAAGAAGAAATGAACCCCCATTTTTATAGATAAGGAAACCGAGGCTCAAAGAGGGGAGTACTTTTGCTCAAGGGCACAGAGCTGGCAAGTGGCGGGGGTGAGGTTCCAACTCCAGTCCGCGCAACTCCTCAGTGAGCCCTTTACACGACACATGGGACTGGAGCTAGGTATCGGGCCAAAGACGTCAGGTTGGTTCCAAAGCTCCTCCGGGCTCAGAAATTTGAAGAAGCGACTCTGATGCTGATATAACCGGTAAAATCGAATCTCCATCTCCAAAGCACCTCCCCTTCTGCCCCCTGGGAGTGGGGAGGGGACAAAATTCCCAAGCTGGGGGAAATGATTACATCTCACCCAAATGCTTGGCAACCTGCCCCAAGGGGTGGTTAGCGCTGAGCTGACGGCAGGGAGAGAGCAAAGGCGGGCTGGGGCCCTTGGAAGACGTGGCCGCACGGTATTGTTCTTTTAAAGCTATAAATATCCACAAGGGCGTTGTTCTTCCAGAGAAGAGGTGTGCCTCACCCTCCTCTGCAGAGCCCTCTGGATCAGGCCGGGGTGAAGGATATGCCAGCCCCAAATATGCCAGATTGGTATATTGATTATTTCAAGTTGAAAACACTGGAGAAATTGTAGGTTCGGAAAGGCCAGGCTGACCTGTCTCGTCCTGCACGCAGCAAGCCATGAAGATTCTTCTGGGAGGGGCCCCCTCTCCCGACCTGGGCGCGAAAGTAGCCCTTCTCACCAGAGACTGGCAATTGGAGGCTTCGATGGACCTGAATAAACAAACTGAAGGAAGTGACCCTCAGCTGCCACCTGTTTTACACCCCCCATATATCTCTTAGCGACTGCCCTAAAAAACTTTACTGCCCTAGCCAGCTTTTCTTTGTCCTGTCATTTCTTCTCAAATTTGTTGCTCTTTGTCTCAAACGGATAAAAGCATCTCGCTTTGGCCACTTCTTTGGACTTCACTCTCTTGTGCAAGAGTGTCCCTGTGTACAGGTAAAACTAATAAAATTTGTTTGCTTTTCTCCTGCTCATCTGCCCGGTGTCAGTTTAGTTTCTAGATCCAGTCCGCTAAGAGCTAAAGGTTTGGAGGGGCTTTCAGGCTCCCCTGCAAGGGTGAGGCCAGTGAGGCATTGCACCCTCCCCTGTCCCTGCTGCGAAGACCCGGGACCCAGGGGCTGGGAGACCCTGCCCCCTCTTCCCCATTCTCACCCACGGGCTCCCCACAGCCCCACCCTGTCAGGTCTGAGGGAGGCTGCCGGTCCCCGGGTTGGCTGCCTCATGCACAGGACACTCAACTGCAGGAAATATTTACTGAGCACCTAACATGTGTAAGACTCTACTAGGTGCATCGTGGGGATCAAGGGACGTGGACCCATCTCTCCTCCCCAGGAAGCTCACAGTCTCATAGAACACCCTTATGCAATGATTTGGGGTGCTACCCAGCTGTGATCTTAAATAACCCCAGACCACAGATTAAGAAGATTTTCCTTTTTCAATTTAATTTCAATTTATATGAGCCAATATATCTTCGACACTTCCATACCACTTGCTAAAAGTTTGTGGCAGGCAAATGAGAGTGGTTGTCCATTTATGACAGCAATTTAATTCTAAAATAAATCTGTTGGAGTTAAAAAAGAAAAGGCACCCCTACTTGAAGAAGTATATCGACCAAGTAACAGTGCAGGTGGTGACCTGTGGACATGCCAACAACTGAGACAGAGGTAAGCAGATATCTAGAATTTGAGAGAACTCTCTAGAAAAGGAAACACACTGCACTTCCCCAACACCAGGGGCTCAGAACTAACCTGTGAAATCCCTGTCCCATCTATTTCTAAAAGATTAGGGAACTTTCCTTTTGGCCCAGGATCAACGGTTAAGGGACCGGAGAGCAATTAACAACTTTGGCATTGTTTTCCTAGGGATTGTTTCTCACCCTCCCGCCCAGCTCCCTGGGAAAAAGTTAATATAAACAAAACCACTTGCACTCAGTTAACACTGGGTGAGTTGAACATTGTCTCGAAACTAAAGTCCTAAGATATTTCAAGGGACAGTGGTGAAATAGACAAGGTCTTCCCCCCAGAGAAGAGAGAGCTGAGGACTTGGCGCCACCAGTTCCAGTGTTGGGGACCCAACTCCAGTGCCAGGGCCCACTTTAGACCTTAGGCTCAGTCCTCACCCTTAGCACAGTGGGGCCCTTCTTAAAATGTAAATAACATTAAATGACAAACACATACCTAACATGTACTCTGAAATTAAAACTAGTTTATACTTCTGGATTGTAGATTGCGAAATTCTGGATAAGACTGTTGAAGTGAGTGTTTGTTTTCGGGTTTTGTTTGGACTTGGGGATTTTGTCCCACATTCCTGGTACACTAGACACTCTTTTTAGAGTAATCACCGGTTGTTAAGGGAGGAAGGGGCTGTGATCTGCCTCAGCCCAAGGGCTGCCACTTCACTCAGGCTCAGAATATGGACATGTCACCTGTCAGGGTCACTCTGCACTGTCAGTCCCCTGTCAGCTTTTTAGCCAGTTGGTCAGGAACCTGTGCCATCTCTCTGGCACCAGCTGGGTTCCCAGGCAGGCAATTATCAGAGTTATTCCATGCAGACCCTGCCCTGGGGATACAGGGAGATCAGGAAACACAGTTTCTGCCTTTGCAGGTGCAGAAAATGGCACAAGAATGAGGAATAAAATAGTCTACATCCATTGTCATGACACACAGCAGCAAGGAGAGGCACATTGTTACTGGATGGGCGGAGCAGGGTGAGGCCTCAGACCACGCCTCAGCCACTATCGTCATTTTATAAACAAGGAAATGAGAGTTCAGTGTTACTAGTGGCTCCTATAAAGCAGGGACAGAGTGTGTGTGTGCGAGTGTGTGCATCACTTACTTATGCATGGCTCCTAGCACATAGTAGGTGCTCGGAAAAAAAATCTTCATTGAATCAGAATAAACCTCTGTTGAAGATCTATGGAGGAGAGAAGAGCCTGCAGCTGGGTCTGGCTGCACTGCTAGGCATGGAGGAGAGGTGGGGAGGGGGCATCTGTGCCAGATCGTGACCCACCTCTGTCCCTGGAAGTGGCTGCCTGGTCTATGAGCAGCCCCTGTAGCTAACCAAGTGCAGAGGCACCAAGACTGGCACTTCTTTGGAGGAAATATTTTGACATGCCACGGCCAGCCCAGCTCTGAGGCCTGGAGAAGGCTCCCCTCTGCCTGTCCAGTGCTGGGGACCTTCCCCTCCTGCCCTCAGGGACACAGTGCCCACGCTCTGGAGTTGGTGGCCATAACGCTCATCTCTACGAACCATTTTTGGCAAGCTGCCTTCTGTCCCCGCTTTCCTGGGGAGATCAGGTGATATTGGGACAAGGAGGCTGTTACGGTGTGAGCCAGGATGCAGAGTGTCCTTAAATGGAAGTTTTCTGTGCACGCTCCAGGCGTACATGGGCACGTGCCCACTCGCGGGGCTTGAAGCAGGGGAAACAAAGGGGTGGGTTGCTTGTGTCTTCTCTCCCTGGAGATATAAAGCAGCCCACTTTAAGGAGAAATTTAGGAAGTGAGATTTTCTGCGTAGGGCATTTTTAGTGACATGAAACCAACATTTGGGTGAGAGGGATTGTGAGGCTGTAACTGGAAATTCCACGGATTTCTCCCAGCTCAGAAAAGCTACACTCAGGCAGGCTTCTCCTGTACTGGAAGTGGGAATCGGAAAGTCAGAGACCGAAACTACTCGTCTAGCGTCTTGGCCGTGGGTCGTTCTTACCTCAGTTTCTCTCTGGGTAGCTGCTCTCTTCTCCTGTCTCAGCTCCTCAGATCCCACCCGGCTCACCTTGGCCCCCAGCGCCCAGGAGAGTCTGACCTTTCATCCCTCAGGGCCAGGAACTTCCCTCCCGTCAGAGTTTCTTAGTTCAGATTCTGATTGTGACTCTGATTAGCCTAGCTTCTCTTTTTGAGTCAGGGGACAAGTCTAGGGATTGGCTGAACCTGACCTAATCAGCTGTGACAAGAGGGGTGTGTGTGTGTGTGTGTGTGTGTGTGTGTGTGTGTGTGTGTGTGTGTGGTGTCCTGCGAAGGCCACTTAGCACAGCAGTTGCTGGGGGCGGGCTTCCCAGGAAGCTGGCTCTGTGAGTGAGTGTGGCGGAGGAAGGATGAGCATGTGTCTGAGTTCATTTTTTTGTTGTCTGAAACTGGGCAATTTTTAAAGAAAGGGAATTTATTTCTTCCAGTTCTGAAGGCTGAGAAGTCCAAGGTTGAGAGGCCACATCCAGTAAGGGCCTTCTTGCTGGGGGGCGGGGGTGGGGTGGGACCCTCTTCAGAGTCCTGAGACGGCGCAGGGCATCCCATGGCTAGGGCTGACCGTGCTAGCTCCGGTCTCTTCCTCTTCTCATGAAGCCACAGTCCCACTGCTGTGATAATCCACTGATCCATTAGCCCATTAACCCATTAATCCACTGACTCAATGAATGGGTGGATCCACTCAGGAGGCGGCGCCCCCATGACCCGACCACCTCTTAAAGGCCCCGCCTCTCAATACTGCCACATGGAGAGAAACTTTCAGCATTAGTTTGCGAGGGGACAAACAGTCAAACCATAGCAGCCTGTGTCCTCTCAGCTGTAGAACCAAGGAGGAAAAGTGATTTTTGCAGAAGGAAGTAGGATGACTAAATCTCGTTATCGGGGTGTCTTATCCCATTTACAGGCCAATGCCCTCCTCTTCGGGAGCTGCCATGTTGGCACGGCATGATCCCGCCCTCATCTATCGTTGATTGGACCAGGAGTGGACATGTGATCCAGCTGGGCCAATCCAGTTCTCTCTCCTGGGCACTGGAATTGCAGTGCACTTGCCTGGGGAAGCCAGGTCCTTGATGCAACTAGAAGGAGGAGAAAACGGGTCTACAGGGAGAGAAGAACAAAGGCACAGGGAGAAGGAAATCAGAGACAGAAAATGGTCTGGACTGGTGACTGATCAATCAAGTCCCTGCTTGAAGTCCCTTCTGGGGCCGCGGCTGCCTCCCTGCCCTTGGCTGTCATGGACAAACCCCCTTTTAATAAAGCCCTCTCTTTTGTAGGTCCAGCAGGAGTGGTTTTCCATTGCTGGCAACTAAAATCTTCGTTAATATAGATATCTAATAAATAATACTAGTAATAGCTGATACTTAGTAAATGTTTAATATGGACCATATACTTTTCCAAGGGACTTACAGGTATGATTTTATTTAAGCTTCTCAACAACTCTTTGTGGTAGATGTTATTATTCCCATTTCACAGATGAAGAAGCTGAGACACGGAGAGGCTCTTTTGCTCATGAACACACAGCTAGTGGAGGCAGATTTGAGGCCAGGTCATGACCTATCATTATAGCCTTCCCAGTGAAGGCTGCTAGGAGGTGGGGTCTCAGGCCTCCTGAGCCCACCCCATCACATGCCCAGTCCAGCCCTGCACCCACACAGGAAACTCGAGCTGGGGGAGTTGGCAGCTGAGGAGCATTTGCCCTCTGCCCCTCTCTGCCCTGACCACTCCCTCTGCCTGCAGGTAGCGAGAGAGTCCAGAGTCCCTGGGTCACCATGACACTGCGTTTGGGGGAGTAAACATTAAACCCACTGATGTTTCTCACTCTGAGTGCCGAGAGACCTCTGGGACCACCCAAAAAGAGGCTGGCAAAGGGACTGGACTGTCCTGGAGACACAGTGCATGGTCACTCTCACCTTCTGGAAGTATTAATACTTGCTGGGCACCTCCCGACTGAGCCATCCTTTCTCTCCCACGGAGAGCGGGAGACACCTGTTTAGGGGCCTGGGCTGGGAATCCCGTGCTGGCTGCCTGATTTTGGCTCGGGCTCTAAGCTTCCCTTTCATTATCTGCAGGATGGGAATCAGAGGAGTAAGTGAGGTAATGCATCCAACGGGCTTAAAAACTTGGACGGGATGGGGAAAACGTTGATATAATGGGAGAAAAGCAGAGACCCTCAATATGTATCCTATGCTCCCATTCTTTTAAAGTTTTTTTTTTTGAGACAGGGTTTTGCTCTGTCGTCCAGGCTAGAGCGCAGTGGCCTCATCACAGCTCACTGCAACTTCAAACTCTTGGGCTCAAGCAACCCTCCTGCCTCAGCCTCCCAAGTAGCTGGGACTTCAGGTGTGCACTACAACATGCAGCTCATTTTTCTATTTTTTGTACAGGCAGGGTCTTGCTATTGCTCAGGCTAGTCTCAAATTCCTGGCCTCAAGTGGCCTCAAGCAATCTTCCTGCCTTGGCCTCCCAGAGTGGTGGGATTATTGGAATGAGCCACCTACATGGGGGCCATAAAGTTATTTTTACAGATTTGAAAAGATAAATACCAAGGTATTAAATGGGATATCTCTGTATGATAAGATTATGAGGTATTTAAATTTACTTTTTCTTTTTGCATTTAAACTTTCTAGGCCAAGCGAGGTGGCTCATGCCTGTAATCCTAGCACTTTGGGAGACTGAGGTGGGTGGATAGCTGAAGGTCAGGAGTTTGAAACCAGCCTGAGCAAGAGTGAGACCCCGTATCTACTAAAAATAGAAAGAAATTAATTGGCCAACTAAAAATATATAGACACCACAGCACTCTAGCCCAGGCAACAGAGCAAGACTCTGTCTCAAAAATTAAAAAAAAATAAAAAATAAACTTTCTAGCACGGACATAGATATTTAATATATATTTTAAAACATAGTAGACTTTACACATATAAAATATTTTTATTATTTTATTATTTATTACAAAGATCTTTGGCAAATACAAAGCCCTCCATAAATGCAAGAGAGTGGGAGTACTTGCCTAAATCCTAAAGCCATTCATTATGTGGGGGGGACATTTGTGAGTTGCCTTCCAGCACCCACGCCCCTCTTCTCTTTTTAGGGCCGATTGGGTGGGGTCTGACCCCACCCCATCCGCATGGGTGGGCCTGGATCACTGTGGTGACGGTGCAGGGAGCCCATGTCGATGGTGGGTCCAGGAGACTCAGTTCCAAGACTTTGGAAATAGTTTTCATTGTTTTGATATATTAAAGGTGACTTCCGTTTATCACTTGTAAACCTCCACCTGGGTGAGAAAGGGGCCAAGAGGGAGGAAGAGAAACTGAGAAATAGAAGGAGAGAGAAACCAGGTCCTGATCACGCCCCTGAGCCACAGCAAAAGCCTCTCCTGAATACAGACTTCTTGGTTCAGTAAAGGAGCCAGTAGATTCCTTGATTTTCAAAACCAGTTTGAGAGGCTGGATTTTCTACTACTTAGAACTTCCTAGCTGACAAAGAAACTGGGACCAGAAGGGTGATGTTGCCAGTAACAGGCCCAGCACTGCAGAACTTGCAGGGCTGAGGAGGTAGCCGCAGGAAACGTGGCCCCAACTTCCCTGGCTGGGAAGTCGGCGATTCTAAAATAGCCGGTAGTTGAAGGGTTGGCCTCGTCATAGACTGCTGAATCTCAGAATTCAAACCGCATACCTACAAGGCTGCTCTTTTGGGAGACTTGTGGGAAAACCTCAGGATTTTGAAATGGTTGGCCACTTCTTGTGGTCATTAGTAAATTCCTACAAGAAAGAAACACGCTTCCTTTGAAATGGGCCCGTTTGAAAGGAAAGAGGGAAGAACTATGGCTTTGCCACGAGAGGCCCTTTCTACCTGCAATCCAAGTTGATGGAGGGTCCAGGATTCCAGGTAGAGGACTTAGCAGGGTATAAATCTGAAGACCTCTCAAGTCCCTCTCAAGCATGTCCTGTTAAGTCTCCTATGTTTGACAAGGAGACCCAGCTCTTCCTCTCATGCTCCTGCTGGGATGTGGACTGATGACCAAAAGCCAATTAGTGGTACCTTTCCAACCCATGCTCATGACTTTGACCTGTGTAGATCGGGGCCATCCATTAAAACAAGGGCTAAGGGGTTGCACAGAGGCCAAAGTCAGCTGTCAGGAGACAGATATTCCCAGGTGGTCTGACACAAAGATGTGGTAAGGTTGACGGATCAGGTTACTAGTCCGCACGTTTCAGTGGAAACAATTAGAGCAGACACCTATTAAGTCTATAAGAATACTGCTAATGGAATCCCCAATCTGGCCAATATCAGCCTGCCACGGCCCAAGCCCTAAAGCATCCTCTGGTTCCTGAATTTGCGTCTAACAGGAAGGGGGAGGTTGAAGTGGTGCCTCTCCAAGGCCCATCTCAGATGTGTCCATGGAAGACAGGGGGATGGATCAGCAGGCTGAGGGACAGGCAGGAAGACAGATGAATCTTCTGGAAGATTTTTTTTTTTGAAACAGAGTCTCACTCTGTTGTCTGGGCTAGAGTGCCATGGTGTCAGCCTAGCTCACAGCAACCTCAGACTCCTGGGCTCAAGCGATCTTCCTGCCTCAGCCTCCCAAGTAGCTGGGACTACAGGCATGCGCCACCATGCCCAGCTAAGTTTTTTCTATATATATTTTTAGTTGGCCAATTAATTTTTTTTCTATTTTTAGTAGAGACTGGGTCTCACTCTTGCTCAGGCTGGTTTTGAACTCCTGAACTTGAGCGATCCTCCCGCCTCGGCCTCCCAGAGTGCTAGGATTATAGGCGTGAGCCACCATGCCCGGTCCTTCCAGAAAATTTTATCAGAGATGATGAAAGCTCTGTGTCAGGGGTGGAAGAGATTTTCTCTCTGTCATCCTGGATATAGCCAATCTCTTTTCCTGCTTATTAGAGAGAGATAGGTCCTTCCCCCTTCCTCTTTCCTCCTTCCCCCTTCCGCTTCCCCTTCTCCTTTTTATTTTTATTTTTTTTGAGATGGGGTGTCTTTATGTTGCCCAGGCTGGTTTCAAACTCCTGGGCTCAAACAATCTTCCCACCTCAACCTCCTAAGTAGCTGGGGTTACAGGCACATGTGTGTCTGGGGCCCAGCAGAGACGGCTCCTTTCCTGCCTCTGTTCTGGAAAATGCCATGGGACTGCTAAGGCCGGGCCTGCCTGAATCTGCTCTGGCCTCAGGAATCCAGCCCCAGCACACGGCCTTGACCCTTCCTCTTGGCCTGCAGCCTTCTTGAGGGCTGAGAATAGGAACCAACATGCTCCCCCTCAGAGCTTGGCACTTGCTCACAAGTCCCTTTAGAAATAAAGGACAAAATGAGGACACTGTTTGCTGGACAATGGGGTTTTCTCACAGGACAGGCTCCCCAGGCCTCTGTAAGGAGTGCTTCCTTTAAGGGCAGTTGGGCTGGAGGGCAGCCCCTGGCTGGTTCTTATGGTCCTGGGCAGGGCTGGCTGCCTGGAAGGGGCCGGAAGATGGAGACGTAGGTGTGAAGGGACACTGTGGCTTGGAATTGTCTGTGACAGGAGCCTGAGATAGAGAAAATGAGGGCTGGAGCAAAGGCTGGGCTGGAGATGGAATTAAGATGGGCTGGGGCAGGACTGGAGGGGTGAGCCTAGCACTGGGGAGGTTTGGGGGCTCCAGCTGGTCCTGGGACCAGGAAACGTGCCACGAGAGGCCCTTTCTACCTGCAATCCAAGTTGATGGAGGGTCCAGGATTCCAGTTAGAAGACTTAGCAGGGTATAAATCTGAAGACCTCTCAAGTCCCTCTCAAGTGTGTCCTGTTAAGTCTCCTATGTTTGACAAGGAGACCCAGCTCTTCCTCTCATGCTCCTGCTGGGATGTGGACTGATGACCAAAAGCCAATTAGTGGTACCTTTCCAACCCATGCTCATGACTTTGAGATAGAGCTGCTGTCACCTGCTGTCCAGGAGCTCAGACACCAGACACAGCAGGCTGGGTTCAACCACTCTTTCCTCTCCCCTCCTTCAGTCCTCATTCCTATCTCACCCTAGTTAGTGCCATAATCTTCCCTCCCTCCGGCACTCCTGTCTCCCTTATCTGCCCTAGCTCTTTGTCCAAACCCCAATTATCCTCTAACTTACTAATTCACTTATTTATAATGTTTATTGTATGTTATCTTTCTTCCCTAACTAGAATGTCAGATCCTCGAGGATGAACATCTCTGTTGTGTTTACGTGTGTCTCCAGTTCCTAGAACTGGTGCATACAGGGTAGGCGTCTAATAAATATGTGTTCAGGCTGGGTGTGGTCTCAATGCCTCAGCCTCCCAAAGTGCTAGGATTACAGGTGTGAGTAATCCTAGCCTGAAATCCTAGCACTTGGGGAGGCCAAGGCGAGAGGATTGCTTGAGGCCAGCAGTTCGAGATCAGCCTGGGCAACATAGTGAGACTTTGTCGCTACAGAAAATTAAAAACTTAGCCAGGCATGGTAGTCCCAGCTACTTGGGAGGCTAGGGCAGGAAGATCCCTTGAGCCCAGGAGTTTGAGGCTGCAGTGAGCTATGACAGCACCACTGTACTCCACAGTACTCCAGCATGGGTGACAGAGCCAGTCCCTGTCTCTATAAAAAAAAAAAAAGGAATAAATGAAGTCTGGAATGGGAGTCAGCAGAGCTGGCTTTCAACCCCACCTTTGACCCTGATCTTTTTTTTTTTTTTGAGACAGAGTCTCACTCTGCTGCCCGGGCTAGAGTGTCATGGCCTCAGCCTAGCTCACAGCAACCTCAAACTCCTGGGCTCAAGCAATCCTCCTGCCTCAGCCTCCTGAGAGCAGCTGGGACTACAGGCATGTGCCATCATGCCCGGCTAATTTTTTCTATATATTTTTAGTTGGCCAATTCATTTCTTTCTATTTTTAGTAGAGACGGGGTCTCGCTCTTGCTCAGACTGGTTTCGAACTCCTAAGCTTGAGTGGCCCACCCTCCTTGGCCTCCCAGAGTGCTAGGATTACAGGCGTGAGCCACCGCACCTGGCCCACCCTGATCTTTAAGTAAGTAACATCTCTGGCCTTGTGTTTCCTCACCTCTAGCGGAGACTACAAATGCCTGCCCTGCCTACTTTACAAAACCTTTGTGAGAATCAAAAGACATCATCAGGGCCAGGCATGGTGGCTCACACTCCTAGCACTCTGGCAGGCTGAGGAGGGAGGATGGAGACAGGAGGATCACTTGAGCTCAGGAGTTCAGACCAGCTTGAGCAAGAGCGACCTCATCTCTACCAAAGACAGAAAAAATTAGCCAGGCGTGGTGGTGCATGCCTGTAGTCCCAGCTACTCGGGAGGCTGAGGCAGGAGGATCGTGTGAGCACAGAGATAGAGATTGCAGTGAGCTATGATCATGCCACTGCCCTCTAGCCAGGGTGACAGAGTGAGACCCTGTCTCAAAAAAAAAAAAAAAAAAAAAAAAAAGACATAATCAGCTTTTAGAGCAAAAGGAGCCTGGAAATCAAGCAGTCCAATTTGCCTGTTTTCAACAAGGAAGCGGTGCCCCAGGGCCAATCACGGAGAGAGATCTGATGCAATGAGCTGCTTCCCACCAGCTCAGTGAGTGGTCCTAGAATCCTGGAATCCGGGCTGCATTTAGAGATTGTCTAGTCCCACCAGCCAGAGGGAATCTGAGCCTCCACAGGGAAAGTGCCTGGCTCAGCTCAACCAGCAAGCCAGGGCAGAGCTGGAAAGTGGGCTTGGGTCTCCTGGTTCGAGGTTCAGGCCTCCATCCTGTGGTGTTTATAGCATCAGAAGGAGCTGCCACCAGCAGACTTTCCGTAAGTCCCCTGGCCGACTGTCAATGATGACATTATCTCAAGTCTCCTGCAATCCCTAAACCCTTCTTTGGCATTTGTGAGCTATTATCGAGCCCCTCCCAAGTTCCCCGCTCAGCGCTGGGTGTTTCGCTCACAATTTCTTTGAGAATGGCTTTTCCTAAACTTCATTCGTTTGCCACCTCCATGCTTTTGCCATCATCACCTGACTGATGAAATCGTAACTGAATAGTATTTACTCAATATTTTGACTCACTTTTTAAGAACATAAACTTATTTCAGAAAGGAAACTTTATTATCACTCCTGTAAACAGTATCAATTACTAAAAACACACACACAAAAATAAATAAATACAAGCATTCTTGGTTTCTGGCGCCAAGCCCTAGTCCTGGCTCTGACCTTACTGATAAGTCATGTGCTGTCCCTGGGCCTCCATTTGCCCGCTGTAAAATGGTGCTGCTGGGAGATAATGTATGCGCAATGTATGCAGTAGGTAAGAGAGAGAATTCTGGGCTGGAATTGGTTCTCTGGGCATTGACAGCTTCTCCTCTCTGCTCTAGCCTCAGCTCCCTCCTTACGACCTTCAGGAAAAAGGTGGCGGCTGGAAGACCAGGGATTTGACACTGAGGTAGGCAGGGCTCAGAGGCTCACAGTCCTTGCCTTCAAATCCCTGGCTGTTGTGGCTTAGAGGCACAATTTTTCCAGGCGGTCTCAAGGGCCACTAAGACCCACTCTCCTCTTAAGAGGCAGTGAGCCCTCGATCACTGGAGGCATTCAGACAGAGCAGGGGGACTTCTCGGTAGGAAATTGTCAGCAGAATTCAAACTCAGTCTGGTTCTCAGAGGAAAGGGGATGGTGGTCCCATCAGGGCTGGTCCCCCGGGAGTGGGAACAGGGCCTGTCTCACTCACATCTGCCCCCTACCCACCACCATTTGCTTAGAATTTTAGAGTTTCCTGTGCACTTTCCAAGCCCTGTCTCACATGACTCTCACACCAGCACCACACAGGGAGGGAAGCCAGGCATCCGCTACAGAGTGGGGCAGGCTAAGCTGGTCCACAGAGGTCAAGTGACTTGGCCAAGGCCACCAGAGCAGAGCTTTGGACTTGGGCTCTCTGACTCTACTGTCCTGGAAGTGTCTGCCTCTCCTCTGGTTCCCAGGAGACATGTCCTGGGGCTCTGGCTGGGATAGGTGGGACACAGTCCTCAGATCCCTGCCTGGGCTCCTTCCCTGTCCAAGGAGAGGGAAAGAGGGATTGGTCCCTGTCTAGGGATGGATGCCACTCCCCAAGGCCCCCTCTGCTTCCTCAGGCGGTAGCCAGGGACACAGCCCAGGGGCAGGGAAGAGAGGCTAGCGGTCTGGTCTGGAGGGGGAAAGAGAGAGACAGCACAGAGGAAAGTCAGCGATGCACGTGGACAGAACGGACAGAGACATAGGGAGCCCAGGAAAACCAGATAGGTAGACGGACACAGAGACAGAAGCCAGAAAGGCAGACGGACACATAGATGGCTGGAGACAAAGACACCCACCCACGGAGACACAGAATGAAGCCGGCCAAAGACAAATGAGATGCGCCCAGCGAGCGGGGTCGGAGCCCGAGCTCGGGGAGAGAGGAAGGGCTGGGCGGGGACAGCTCGGAGGCAGAGAGCCCGAGCGCGCCAGCCTGGCGGGACCGCACGGCGGCGACACCCCGCGCGGGTGCTCAACCGCTCGGGCCGCGGCGAGCGGAACCGGGGGTGTGTGCCCAGCTCCCCGGTAGGGGGCGCCCTGGGCGCGCGGCGCGACCGGCCGGCCGGGCGCGGGGCTCGGGTCGGGGGCGGGGCGGGCCGGGGGCGGGGGCACGGCGGGGGAGGGGGAGGGGAGGAGAGAGGAGGGCGGCCGGGCCGCGGTCGGGCCCCGAGGCCGCCTTTATAAGCCGGCGGGGGAGTTGGCCCCGGCAGCGTCGCGCTCCCGCCACTTCGCGCCCGCAGCCCCAGCTCGCCGATCCCACGCACTCGTGTCAGGACAGACCCTCGCCCACGAGTTCTGCGCAGGTAAGGACTCACATTGTCCCCCAGCTCCTCGGAACCCCCGCGTGCATGGTCGATCCCCGGCCCCTCCTGCATCCTCCCCAATGTTGAATTGAAACGGCAGGACAGAGGCCTCCCGCCCCCCCGGCCACTTGCCCCACTCGCGTCCTCGCGCGCATCCGAGGTTCCCGGCGGGCGCGCTGGGCCCTGCTGGAGGTCGGACTTGGTGCCTGCGGAGCCGGGCGCCTTGCTCGGGACCTCCCTGCAGTCCTGAGCTCTCCTATCTCCCGGGCCTCCGCCTGGGACGCCCGCCGCCCCCGGCCCGCCCCGGTCCGGGCACCTGCGCCCAGGGTGCCTCCGTCTGAGATCCAGAGACCCAGCCTGCCAACCCCCAGCCCCCGTGCCTGGTGCCCTTCCCCGCGTCCCTTCTCGCAACCTCTAGGTCTCGCCACAACGGCCCGGGGAGAGGGCTGGTCTGTCTGAGTGGAGTCTAAAGTAGTTTGAACCAGGAGTAGAGTCTGAGCTGGGAGGAGTCGAGGGAAGGAGGTGTCAGGTCCAGGGGCGTTGCGGGGACGGGGATCGCGGGTTGGTGTCTGCTTGGGAGTGGGCTGGACACAGCAGCCAGGGAGCAAAACTCTGGAACCCTGAAAGCCCAAGGAGCCTGCCACCCCCTCTGGGCTGTGCGTAGGTAAAGTGGGCTGCCCGGGGCTGGTTCCCTGCCTAGCCTTGGTAAGAAATGATTAAACGCAGGGTCACAGTCACTGTGGAAAGCCTCAGCCCACCCTCTCCACACTGTCCACACATAATGGGGCTGGGGAGGGGGCCTTTACAAAAGCCTCTGGGTGGAGAAGAGAAACCCTTGAGATCAAAAGAGGGGGCAATTCTCAGTCCACGGAGGGCCTTCAGGCCCTGGGAAACACTAGAGACCCCTCAGGTGGCTTAGCTTCCCTGGGGGAAGCAGGAGTTGGCTGTGAAGATGACAGCGACTGTTGGTTGAATGCCTACTGTGTGCCAGGGCCTGCTCTACACCTCAGCATGCATCGTCCCATTTTACAAATGGGGAAACTGAGGCTTACACAATTTAAGCAAGTGGTGGGATCAGGATTTGAACCTAGAACGCCAAGCACTGCAACCTCAGCCTCCTCCCACTCTGCTGCCTGAGAAATGGGAAGCTGAGCCTAGTGTTTTTCTTCTGGCCCTTCCTGGGCTCAGCCCCGCCTCCCCCTCCACCCTCCAGACCTGCCCTCTGCAAATCTTTAGTCCTCCCCACAGGCAATTGTCCCCTCCTGGTCCTGCCCCACCCACCCACTCACCCCCCTGCCCATCTTCTTCTTCCGCTTCCTTTCCCTCCTGGGCCTCTGGATTCCCTAAGCACAAGAGGTCCCCTGGACACAGCTCCCCCAGTGTCCCAAGTGGAGTGGGACAGGGCTGGGTGATGGTCCCTGTCTCTGTCTGTGGCCCCATCTGTAAAAAGGGGTGTACACCTCTTTCATGGGACTATTGTGAGGAAGAAAACTGAACTGAAACCAGGAAAAAATGCTATCTTCATTCAACAAATATTTATCAAGCATCAGCTTTGTGCCAAGCTCTGTTCTAGGTGCCTGGAATGCAGCAGCAAATTAAACAGACAAAAGCCCTCCTCGGAGTGGATATTTGCATAACAATTTTTTTTCCCAGGCTCTGAAATTGAGTGTCAAAATTGACGTTTTAGAATTGAAATCAGGCAATTCACTAGGAAGATTAAGTTACAATAACACATGTAAAATGGATCAGCCAATGTTGTTTAGCCCTCACTAACAAACAAGGCAACTTAGCTGTGTGACCTGGAACCAGTACTGTGGGCTCTCTGTGCCTCATTCTCCTCCTTTAAGTGCAGAGATCAACAGCACCTGCCGGTAGTGAGGTCTATATAGGATTGATGCTCGCCAAGTGGTTAGCCGGTGCCTGTGCTTAGGAAGATATTGGCTATCACCAGCTCTAGTCTTAGCAGAAAATGTAATGCTGAGACTTGGTGTAGGGTTATGTCATTGCCTCTGAACCTGTCACCCACCTTTGCCCAGGCCTTGCCCATTCCCTGTGGGGCTGCACATGTTACGTGGCATGGTGCCCTCCTTGCCCGCACTCAGATTCCACTTTTACCATGCTAGACTCAGCCTGGGCTGGGAGCCCAGAGCTCCATGCTGGGAACAGCCCTGGAGCTATTATCTCGGCAGTGCCTCTTGCCCTGTCCCAGCTCAGGACCAAATTCAGCCCTATTGTGTCCTGTGACCCAACGTGCTCTGCAAACTAGATATGATCCTCTTGGAGAGGGGAGGCAACTTGCCCAAGGACACACACATGCTGCCTGGGGACCTGGGGCTGGAGCTGCATAACGAGAATTAAGAGTCTGGTGATCTCCATGTTGTATCCATCTCTGGGCATGAGGCCTTTTAATCCAGGGGGTGGGATCTAGAGGCATAGCCTGGAGTTCTCACCTTGAAATCAGTCCATCTGGACTTAGTCATGCAAAACCCAGAGCTCCCAAGCAAACGTCGCGAGGAGAGTGAGCACGCGGTGCTGAGAGCCAGCACTCAGCAATCTCCGCGTGGCCACAGGAATGCTGACTTCGGCTTCCCAGCACAACGTTGTCATCCTTGGGAGACTGGAGCTGGGCAGTGTGGTATGTTGGGGCTTTTGTTCTGGACGTGTCCTCACTTTTAGAGGACAGCTAGGAGCAGTAGATTGGAGGTTCGTTCCAGCACTGCTGTGTGACCCTGGACAAGTCACTTTCCCTCTCTGAGCCTCAGTTTCTCATCTATAATGTGGGTTAATAAATATATACTTCGCAGGGTTGCTATGAAGGGCTAGCAAGATCGTAAATTGCTTTCTAGCTTTGGGCTGAACCAGTATTGACCGTTATTGAGAAGTTAATAAATAGTTCCCGTGGGGCAGTTTCAGGGGCGGTTAACTTCACCCCTACCGGGTGATCCTGAGGGCCAGAGGGAAGTCCCTGTTTAGGTTGCAAAGGCCTAACCTGGCTCTGGGGTCAAATCCGCAGCTATGTCACCTGAGGCAAGTCACTTTGCCTCTGAGTGCCAGGTTCATAGTAGGCCCCTAACATCATTATGTGATGCTTGGTGTCTAAAGAACATTCTCCATATGTTTCTGTCTCCCCGTACCACTCCCCCAACATGTCATAATTGCTCCCAGAAAAACTCCGTGCTTAAAGTTTTCCATGCTTAAATTCTCAGCCTCACTGTGGCATGAAATCAATTGTTTGCATTGAATTTGATTTCTCAAATTAAGGGGTAAAATTTGAGATGAGGGTAGGGGGTGGGGGGAAGTAACGGGGACGAAGTTAAACCAGATGTGTTTTTGTTTAATTGTAGGATGGTGGTTAAACTGCCCGAGTGTTACCATAGTTCTTTCTGGATTCCAGTAACCAGGAGTCAGGTTTCACTAAAAATTGTAGTGTTCTTTCCTGGCTGATGTGGGCTCACCCTCCCCATTATTATTATTATTACTATTTTATGTTCATCTGAGAACGCAGAGTACTGGCCAGAGAGGAGACCTCATGGAAGCCTAGAATTTCAGCTGGAAGGCCTTTAGACGCTGGCTCTGTCCACTGGATCCTTTGCAGATGAGGGAGACTGAGGCCCAGAGAGGAGAAGGTCCTTGTGTAGGGTCACCCAGCTGCTTGGGGCAGAGTGGACCTGGAATTTAGTCCCCTGGCTCTAAGCCCCATGACCTTTCCAAAGGTAACCACTCTCCTGAAGTTAGCGTATATCATGTCCACGGTATATCCTTGGTATATATATCTACTTTTTGGAAATAATTGTTCAAGAGAGGATGCAGATGGTCTGGGTTGGTGGAAAAAGGTCTTAAACTCAGGAGAGCCGAGTTTAAGTCTTTGGGCTGTTGACAAGCTAGCTGTGGGTCCTTGGGCAAGTCACTTCCCCTCTCTGAGCCTCAGTTTCCTCATCTCTACCAAGAAATCTGAGGAACAGGAGTAAAGAGATGAGACTTCCCTAAGACTTGGGATGGGTCTCATTCAATCAACTGGTCCTTAAATATTTATGGCCTACTGTGTGCTAGGTTATGGGAGGTCTGACACAAACTGCCCTCCCAAGGCTGCAGGGGCTGGGGTGGGGGATTGTTGACTCTGCAGTGATTTAAAAAGTTTAACTTAGTTGCTGGTGTTGTAAAACCAGCAATTTCATTTTACATAAAAATAGGGGTTTCTGGCATCTCTTGAAAGCTCAGAAGATGTGGCCATATTGAGCTATGTCCCTGCCTGGCCACCATGGCTGCAGCTGACTGGCAGCTGCTCCATCTGATTTGCCACGGCCCCCACCACACCTGCGCCCGCGCACCTGCCTGCCTTCCAAGTTTGCAGTTTCTGGGCTGGATGCTGTCAGGCCACGTAAGGGGACACACATCTCATTTGAATGACTGTATGAGGCCTAGGCCAGCCCTCAGGGGACTCAGGGTAGGAATTTGGAACACATGGACACCAGCCCCTCTCCCGTGGCCTGGCAGCGTCTCTGAAACATGGCAACTAGGTGAAGGAGCTCTCTTCTTGCTTTGCTGGTCTCCAGGAAGAGTCTGAGGGCTCCAGAGGTTTGGGGATGACAGAGCATCAACCTGGCAAGGCTCAGCCTGCTGGGCCCAGGGTCTTCCCCCTTGGGGACAGGCAGCCCTGGGTGCTTCATTCTAAAGATTGCACAGCCCTGGGAAGGAAGGGACTCACTTGACACCTACCACCTCACCCAGCGCTCCCAACAGCCCTGTGCGTTGGTGTGTACGCACTTCACAGACATGATCTTGCGCTCTGTACCCGTGGCTCTCTGTTTCGTCCTCTTTTTGGGAGCCAAGGCCTGGGGACAGACGACAGGCAGGCATCACAGTGGCTGCAGCTCGCATCTCAGACTCTGAGCTGGAGGGCAGCCTGAGGGGCCACGAAGCCCGATGGTTAAGTGCGGGGGCTCTGGAGGCGGTGCCCAGATAAGAGATTCCAGAAGGTCTCCATGAATACACTGCTGTGGGGACACGAGATGAACGAGGGGAGTCTTGATTCCTGATAGTGAGCTCGGGCCCCCTGGTCCTTGCTTCTGTAGAGTTCAGAAAGGCGCCCAGGGTGGGAAGTAGCATTTTGTGAACACTGCTGGATACCGGGCACTTTCAGACATTACCTTTGATAGTCACCTAGCCCTGCCCCCTTTTGCATTTGAGACTGAGGCTCAGAGGGCAGACACCTTGGGTTCAAATCTCTCCCTTAGGTGCCTCTGTTACCCTGCCCTAACCCAGGGAAGGGAGGAAGGAGGACTCTAGGAGTAAGACTTTGGAGACCCTGGAGTGAGGCCCTGGCCCTCAAGGCTCCGAACTACCCCCTCCTCCAACCTGTTATTTCATAGACTCTTCCTCATCATCTCAGATCTCAGTTTGTGACTCAGGTATGTGAACTTCACCTGGTCAGGTATGCAAGCTGCTGGGTTCTTTGAAAAAGTGTTTAGGTGGCTAAGGCAAATTGATATTTAAAAAACCATAAGTGCCACCTTCAAAAAGATCTGCCATGTGACTTTTTGTTAGGTCAATCTCTTGCCTTTTCTGGTCCACCTTTACTATGTCAATATGGCAACAGGGTGTGTACCTTCTTAGCTCTCAGGTTGAGGTTCTCAAGTCTCTTTCCTGGAATCCTTAGGCCTCTTATTGGCGGTCATAACTCACTGCAGCCTTGAACTTCTGGGCTCAGCTGATCCTCCCACCTTGGCCTCCCAAAGTGCTGGGATTACAAGCGTGAGTCACCATGCTCTGCCAGACTTGGTCTTTCTGAAGACCTGGTGTCTTTCTCTCTCCACCTGTCCCCACTTTGATGTAAATGCCTTTGAACATCCAGGAGTTAATAACTTACTCATCTGCCACCATTCTGGTTACAAAATGTCTCAGATGATTCTGAGTGTTGCTGCCCCTCCTCCACTCCTTCTGAGCACTTGTATAGCGGTTCTGATCTCTCTGCCTCATTAAGTGCCCACCCCCTAAAAGTCCATGGACTGCTGACATTGACATGCCAGCTGTGGTGCTCAGAGCTTCACCTGTAATTGCTCAGTTGGTCCTCCCGCAGCCCTGCACAGTAGGCGTTATTATCCCCATATTACAGAAGGGGAAACTGAGGCACAAACTCCCCTAGCTGGGAAGTAAGAAACGGACATGTTTGTTCCCTACTATTACCAATCCTCCCACTTAAGGCTGCTTCCTTCGCGTAATATGAATGACATAACCCATCTTCCTAGAAGAGTCAGTTCCCTATTTATTTTAAAATCAATTATAATAATTCATGTTTTAGGTCAGTTAGCCTATCAAGATATTGGATGTAAACAGAGTTCCTCCCAACAACTTGTCCAAGCCCATGCCTTAACCACCTGAGTCTTTTTTGTGACAATGCTGTGTTTTTTTTGGTTTTCTTCTTGACCTAATCCTTATACAGATGCTCCTCGACTCATAATGGGATTATGTCCCAATAAACCCTTTGCAAGTTGAAAATATCACAAGTCAAAATGCATTTAGTACACCTAACCTACACGTTATATTAACCGCTTCGCCTAGCCTACCTTAAACGTGTTGAAAATACTTACCTTAGCCTACAGATAGGCAAAATCATCTAACACAAAGCCTATTTTATCATAAAATCTTGAATATATCATGTAATTTTATTGGATACTATACTAAAAGTGAAAAGCAAAATGGTTTTAGGGGTACACAAGTGTGGTTTCTACTGAATACCTATCAGCTTTGGCACCATCTTAAAGCTGAAAAGCCACGTCTGAATTTGGCACCGTGTGTAATTGACATGGAAGGATTTACTCTGTGTCAGAAACTGAGCTAATCCCTTTGAATGACCTTATTGTATTTAGCTTGTCATTCTCTCCATTTTACAAAGGAGAGTAGGGAAGCTCAGAGAAGTTGAGTAACTTTCTCAAGGTCTGGAAGGTGGAGGTGAGACCCAAATCCAGGTCTCATGCCCTCCTGCCCAACCAGATTGGCATCTGGATTCAAATTTTTATGTCTGGATAAAAGCCCTTAGGGGACCTTGCTGTATACATTTGTTTTGAGTTGAGCCATCTGTCTCTGAAGTTTGCAAATGCCATGGGGGTGGGCGGCCTCAGAGGGAGGGGACCATGCCTAGGCCCTCTTGGTTGGACAGTAGCATCTGTTCTTCCAGATAATGGATAGGAAATGACGACCCTAGAAGGGAGCATCCTTTGAAACCCAGAGGGTCCTGGGTGTGAATCCCAGCCAGGCCATTTCAGGCCGTGTAGCCTTGGGCAATCCCTTCCTCTCTCTCGGCTTCTGCCCAACAACCGTGGCTTGTGTGAGTAAGGCAAGGCCTTAGGACTTTTCTGGTTCATGGATGGCAAATAGCTGGCATGCGTGCTGCCGTTCCCCTGCCCTCCACCCCTGTCAGACATCACTAATCAACCGCTGCTCGCTCTCCTTCTCAGCTTCCTTCTAAATGGTGTTCCAGGCAGCCATCAGCAACTCGTTAGAGTTGGCACACAAGATGAAAGGACGTTCCAGAACCAGATTAGATTTGGTCATTGTGCGAGCAGGGGTGGGGAAGGGATAGGCCCAGGTGGCACCCAGTTACGTGTCACGGTGCTCCTTGGTCTTCTTTTCCTTGTCTGTGAAAGCAGGAGGAACGGAGCTAGACTGCACTACGACCCCCCTGCTGGAGAAGGGTGGGGTGGGAACCTTCTATGGGGCACACGGCTATGCCCAAGTTCAGTCTCAAGGGGGAGGGAGGTTTCGGGGCCTGGTAACTACCCACTCTTAAAGTAAGAGTGACCGACGTTAGAGTGACTGGTTTCAGGTCCTCCTGAAAGAGTCCGGCTCACCCTTCCCTCACCCTTGACAATAATATCAACAGCAGTAACGATAGCAGTAGGAAGTATTTGTTACGCACCAAGCCACTCTGCCGGATGCTTTGGATATACATTCACACACTCGATCCTTATAATAGCCAGTTTTTCAAGGGAGGAAAATGACTCAGAAGGGAAGTAATTTGCCTAAGTTCCCCCAGCTGGAAAGTGGAGGACCTGAGATTTGAATTCCCATCTGCCCAACTGGAAGCTCAGCTCCCTTCCCCAGGTCAGTCTGGGGACGGCCAGGCTCTGCCTTGGCTTTCCATCAACTCACACTGTCATTTAACCGTGACACTCCTTTGCCTGTGGAAAGTTCTCTCCCGCTGGCAGAGCCTTTCATGTTTCCATGTAGGCAGCACAGCAAATGGCATCTCTATTTTTGCAGGTTAGAAAACTGAGGCCCAGAGAGGGAGGGTGATGAGCCTGGGGTCACACAGCGAGTAAATGGTAAACCCTGCACCAGGGAATTGAGTGTCCTGCCTGTTCCCTTGGCCTTGCTGAGCAGATTGCCCGGGGAACAGGGGATCTGAGCCTTTGCTCAGCTGAGGTGGGGCTGGGCCTGTCCCCCCATCCTGATGGGGTGGACCAATCTCAGTTCTGCTTTAATCAGCTATGCGACCCTGGGCAAGCCACTTAAACACTCCCAACCTTAACTTCCAGGCATCTATCATATTTTTCAGTTTTTAAAGCCATTTCTTATTCATGAACTTGCCGAGTGCTTAAAATAGCCCATAAAGTATTATCGTCATTTTGCAAAGGGGGAAACTGAGGCTCGGGGAGGGAAGGCAACTTGCCTGCAGTCAAATTGATGGCAAAACCAGCCGTCAAACTCAGGTCAGGATCCCAGGCTGAAGGTCTTCGCCGGGATGTGTCCCGCAGCCCCTCGCATTTCGTCCCCTCCCCCGCAGTGCTCTCCCGCCTGGGTTGCCAGTTGGCATCACGGCTGTTTTTCTAGACTTTGCTCAGGAATCTTGAGCCCTTTGTAACCTGATCATCTGCACAGTGTCTGGCTCCAAGTCTCAGTTCCTGGAGGGCAGGAACCCTGTCTGAATCATTCGTGAATTTCAGCATCTAACAAGGTGCCTGCATTCAGCAAGCATTGAATGACTTGAGTTAATGAAAGGCTGCCACACCTGGCAGGGGTTTCCGCGGCCCGGCCAGCCTTGGTGCCATGGGAGGACCTGTGAGCGCTGTCCCTCTGGGTTTGACAGCTCAGCTGCTCCAGGCTGAGACCAGCTCCCCTTCCCAGATCTCCACGGATGACTCCAGCAGCTCATGGATGGTTTGTTAGCGATTGGCAGCAGGACAAGACAGTGTCCCTGGGTAGCAGCTTCCCTGTTGGTGGCAAAGGCCTGTAGTCAGGTATGAGTTCCCCAGTGTCCTACCTCTGACCAGTCTCCTTGTCTGTTTTGTTCACAGATGTACCCCCCAGTCCCAAACAACCTTAATTTCTTTAATAATAGTAATAGTCACAGCCATCATTTGCTGAATCTATAGGTACTTGCTTCCTGGTATAATGCTTCCTGGTGCACATTAGGCACTTAATACAATTGCTTGAATAAATGAATACTTGTAGGGAGTAACATCTAATAGGGACTATGAGTTATGTGACTTTGTGTGACCTCTGTGCCTCAGTTTCCTTGTGTCAAATAATAACTCCTCTAGAGGTATTCAGAGGAGTAATTGATACATATATAATGATGTGTATATAGATATACATCAATATAAAGTGGTTTTCTCCTTTTCTTTACTTAGAGCCAGTTTTCAGAATCCTTTTTTTTCCCCTCTGAGACAGAGTCTCATTCTAGCCAGGGTTGCCCTGGCTAGAATGCAGTGGCATCATCATAGCTCACAGCAACCTCAGACTCCTGGGCTTAAACAATCCTCCTGCCTCAGCCTCCTGAGTAGCTGGGACTGCAGGCATGCGCCACCATTTCTGGCTAATTTTTCTATTTTTTGTATAGATGAGGTCTCGCTCTTGCTCAGGCTGGTCTTGAACTCCTGACCTCAAGCAATCCTCCCGTCTTGGCCTCCCAAAGTGCTAGGATTACAGCTGTGTTTAAGTTTTAAGTGTAGCATGAATCAGGCTCAGTTCTAAGCACTTATTCATTCATCCTTGTAGCCAAGGCTCAGAGAGGTTAAGTCCATGTCCCCTAGGTCATACAGTTGGCGTCAGATGCAAATATTTTAAAATCTCCCAGCACGCGTGTGTTCCAAGTAATATAATATGGGAACCACTCCCACTACCAGCTCGTCCCATAACGCAGGTCCCCTGCCCCAGATCCTAGGATCACGACAAATAGGAACATGAGGTGAGTCCAGTGGTCGTGTTGCCCCTGGACTATGAAATAGCTCCACAGGTATAAATGCCCAGTCCAGTGTCGGGCACATAGTAAGTCTTGTGATCGTCATCCGAGTGACAGGCCCCAATCATGCTAGAAGCCAGCAGGAAGGAGACCCGAGTCTGCTGGAGAAAACTAGGAAGGTCTTTGGTGAAGAAATGACAGCAGTCATGAGTTATCGTCACAGTAGCAGCTCCTATTAGCTGAGTGGCAGTGCTGCTCCAAGGACGTAGCCAGATATATTGACTCAGTGAATCCTATCAGCTCTAGGAGGTGGATGCTGTTGTCATTGTCCCCATCATGGACAAGGAACCAGGCTCAGAAAGAAGCTCACTTGCCCAGTAGACGGTGTGCAACTGGTGGATCTGGCTATCAATTCCAGCAGTCAGGCTGTGGCCTGGGGCCATACTGCCTCCTTTCGTAGGGACTCTGATGCCCCTTCTGGGTTTTTCCCTGGTGCCTCTGTTCGGGGGTGGCTGTTGGCAGCACCCTCCTTGGGGTGGGGAGGGGTTTCCCCGTTTCCTCTGGGCTTTACCCCATCACGCTCTGAGCTGCGCCCAGACAGAAGTATCTTGGAAAAGAAATTACGTCACCTCACCCCTGCCTGGGACAGCCCCACATATATCATCTCCCTAACTTCCTGGCACTGCGTAGGGCCAAAAGCAACAGGGAGGGGACTGCCACCCCTCCACGGTGGGGAAGGCCTGTCTGAGACAGGTGCAAGGCTCAGTGAGGTTAGACACTAGGCTCTGCCCACGGTGGCGGAGCTGGTGGGTGGTGGAACTGAGATTTGAACCCGGAGCCCGGGGTCTTTCCCCTCTGCCTCCCAAGTCTGCTCTGAGCAGACTGGTCTTGGCTGTGGTTGGGGAAAATGTATCTGCCTTGGAGGGGTCTGGTCCAGAGATCCAGGCCTGGCTCCTTTTTAAACCTTGCTTTGTTCACTAATTGTAAGATTATCACTTCCCGATCCCTGTGTACACTGCAGCCTGCCACGTGTTTTGCACACGCTTTCTCCTTTGGGCCTTTTAACCTCCCCAGAGGGCAGACACTTGAATCCCTGAGGTTATAGGTGAAGAATAGCAGCAGAAGCTGGGCATGGTGGCATGCCTGTCGTCCTGCCTGCCCAGGAGGCTGAGGTGGGAGGATGGCTTAAGCCCGGGAGTTAGAGGCGCAGTGAGCTGTGAGCACACCTGTGACTAGCCACTGCACTTGCTGGGCAACATAGTGAGACCCTTCCTGTTAAAAAAGAAAAAAATAGAAGCACAGAGGAAGGGAAGAGACTCATCAAGGTCACGCAGCTCATAAGTGGTTAATCCAGAATTGCAATAGACCCGGGGCAGCCTGGCTCCAGGATCTGGTCCCGCCTTAACTTAATAAATATTAGATAAATCTCTGCAGGCCACATGTGTAAACTCTTCTTGAACCTGTTGGTTCTTCTGGAGCCAGACTTGGGGAGGGGGATCTAGGTCGGAGTTGAGCAAATAGCAGGAATGAACTACAGGACCCTCGGAGTGGCGGAGGCCCAGCGCCAGAGCTAAGGAGTACAGCGTTTACTGTCCCCCGTGTGGTTCCTGGAGGAAGGGAAGCGTGGGGTAGGGGCACAGTGGGGCCGTCCTGGTGCCTCCAGGACCAGGGTCTGGGGAGGCCAGAGCAATGAGCCCAGCTGAGGCTACGCTTCACTCAGAGCCCCTGTCATGGGGTCAGCCCAGGCTTCGGTCCAGGCCTCGGGCCTGGCCCTCCTGAGTTTCTGTCTCGGGCTTCCGGAGGCTTCCTGGGGTGGGGGATCTCAGAGAGCTGGTGGGTGTGCTCTTTGCTCAGAAATTTCCTCCTTGAGCACCAGATCTCCGGGCTGTCCTGCCTGTCCCACTTCCCCTTCTTGGAGGAGGAAGATCCTTTCCTCCTGGGTAGCTACATGATTTGAATCATCAAGCATTTCCCGGCTGGCTGCTGGCCAGGCTCAGCTGGGCCAGGCCTCCAGTCTGAGGCGGGCCTGCCAGCCTCCTCCTCCTGCCACACACTCCAGCCTGCCTTGGGCTTTGTCCCCTCACTGCCTGGAGTGCTCTGAATGGGGGAAGCAAGACAGCCCCGCCTCAGGAAATTCCTGCTGGAGACGCCTTTCTCTAGGCTTGCCTGGGTGCTGGCTCCTTGGCACCTGGCAGGGTGGAGAGAGGAGGAAGCAGAGTCAGGAAGGGGGACCGACGGGTGCAGGAGGACGGTCACTCCTCCATTCAACAAGCGTTCCTTTGGCCCAGCTTCCTGCTAGGCCCAGGGCCAGGTGCCGGAATCACAGATGAACCTGGCCCAGTTTCGGCCTTCAGAGAGCTTCCTGGATGTGGGGAGACGGTCGGGCAGACACCCCCACCCCAGAGTCCCAGGTAATATAGGACTGAGGGAAGCTTGAGAGGCGACCTAACAAAGCCAAGGGCAGCATGGCCACAAAGGATTTCAGGACGAGGTGGCATTCATTCCTTTTTTTTTTCCCAACAAATATTTTTTAAAAATATATACTCTTGGACCCACTGATTATTTAATATTCTTAAAATATTTATTTATTTAAAAGGAACAATTCTTTAACGTCAAAAGATTATCCAGTGGGTGTTAATATTTCCCATCATCTCTTAAATGCTGTAGAACTTTCTAGTCTTACAGTTTGTTCGGATCCGGATGAAATAAGGTCCACACGCTGTGACTGATGGACGTACGTCTGAGGTCTCCCATCCCTCTGTCTCTTGTCTCTTTGTCTCTGCACTTTTTTTGGTTGAAGAAATGAGATCATTTATGCTATAGTTTCTCCCGGTCTGGATCTTGCTGACTGCATCCCTGTGATGTCTTTTTAAAAATTTTCTATCAATTTAGGGGGTACGAGTGGCTTTTTGTTACATGAATGAGTTGCATATGGTGAAATCTGGGCTTTTAGTCTACGTTGTACCCAGCAGGTGATTTTTCATCCTTCACCCCTCCCCCCTCTGAGTCTCCAGTGTCCCTGAAGTCACTCTGTGTGACCCTGCATCCCCACAGCTCTGCTCCCACTTACATGTGAGAAAATGCGGTGTTTGGTTTTCCATTCCTGAGTTACTTCACTTAGGATAATGGCCTCCAGTTCCATCCAGGTTGCTGCAAAAGACATTATTTCATTCTTTTAAGGCCGAGTAGTATTCCGTGGTGTATACATGTATTTACATATATACACACACACCACGTTTTCTTTATCCACTCACTGGTTGATGGGCACTTAGGTTGATTCCCTATCTTTGCAGTTGTGAATTGTGCTGTGATAAACATACGAGTGCCCGTGTCTTTTTGATATAGTGACTTCTTTTCCTTTGGGTAAATACCCAGTAGTGGGATTGCTGGATCGAACGGTAGATCTGCTTTTAGTTCTTTGAGGAATCTCCGTGCTGATCTCCGTAGACGTTGTATTAATTTACTAATTTACATTCCCACCAACAATGTATAAGCGTTCCCTTTTCACCCCATCCACACTAAAATCTGTTGTTTTTTTACTTTAATAATGGTCATTCTGATGGGTAAGATGGTAGCTCATTGTGGTTTTAATTTGCATTTCCCTGATGATTAGTGATGTTTCAACAAATATGTATTGAACCTCTTCTATAGGCAGGTACGGTTCTAGGTGCTGGGGACACAGCAGTGATCACCAGAGTCCTGGTCTCCCTGGATGTCCACTTTCCTGGAAGAGACAGACGTAAGATAATGACATGCACTCCAGGCAGTGATGAGTGCTGTGAGGAACATAAATGGGGTCATGAAGGAGCAAGGGACTGGGTGGGATGAGGGCTCCTCCTGGCTGGGCAGGAAAGGGCTCAGAGGAGGTGGCCTTTGAGCTGAAGAATGAGGAGTGTGAGCCAAGCAAAGACTAAGAGGGAGAGTGTTCCAGGTAGGAGAATTGCAAATGCACCCTGCTGGGAGAAAAGGAGACACAGAAGTTCTGAATGGGGGGTGGGGCGGGGCCAGCAGGTGATGTCAGAAAGGTGGGCGGGCCCCAGAGCTTGGAGGTGCCTGACTCGGATGAATGGAGGGGTGAACGGGGGCCTGCCAGGAGAAGTAAGGAGTTTTAACCTCCTGTTTGTTGGATGGCCCCTTAAAAAACAGTTTGAGCGAGAATGGCTTTGGGGGCTTGCCGCGTTGGCCCTCTCCAGGTGCCTGTGGGACATCTGAGGCCCCGAGAGGTAAAGTGGTCCTCCCAAAGTCACAAAGGGAGGTGGTGGGACTCGACCCAGGTCTTCTAACCACCAGTCTCTTCGCAATGGACCCACACAGCCCTGCTGGATTAAGGTGAATGAACATTTATTAAGTATGATACTTTCCATAGTGTTTGCCAAGAAAGTGACATACCTAGGTAGACAGGAGGAAGGTGAGGCTCCGAGGTCCAGGGGCCTGGTTAAGGGTCATTCAGACCTCAGTTCCATGCAATTGACCCTGGCCAAGTGACTGAACCTCAAAAGAGATGGGAACAGTAATGGTTTCTAGCTCATAAGGTTGAGGACTCAGTGAGATACGATGCATGTTGAGCACTTTCTACAGCGCTTGGCGCAATGTATCTGCTGAGCGTTTTCATTTAAATTATTTTATGGCCCGTGGGATCTGTAAGTGGATTAATCACCCTTGTTTCAAGCACTATAATCATTGGTCCATAAATGGCCCCTTGTCTATTTTATTATTAAAATCAAATTTAAAACACTCATGAGGCCGGGCGCAGTGGCTCACGCCTGTAATCCCAGCACTCTGGGAGGCCGAGGCGGGCGTATCGCTCAAGGTCAGGAGTTCGAAACCAGCCTGAGCAACAGCGAGACCCCGTCTCTACTAATAATAGAAAGAAATTAATTGACCAACTAACTATATATAGAAAAAATTAGCCGGGCATGGTGGCACATGCCTGTAGTCCCAGCTACTCGGGAGGCTGAGGCAGGAGGATCGCTTGAGCCCAGGAGTTTGAGGTTGCTGTGAGCTAGGCTGGTGCCACGGCACTCTAGCCTGGGCAACAGAGCAAGACTCTGTCTCAAAAAAAGAAAAAAAAAAAAGTTCTAGCTAGGTACTACTGCTTGGCTTTTGTCTGGAAGAAGAGCTTTTGTTTGAGAAGAGGCACAAGACAGACCTTCTCCTTGGAATGATTAGAAAGAACAAAAGGAAAAGGAAGAACTGTCACTATGAAATCAGAAAAAACACCTTTCGTTGCCCTAAAAGTGTTGTCCTCCTTAACACTCAGGTTAGTAAATGCTCCAGGTGCAGAACATTCCGTGGCACCGAGTCCCATACCATTGTAGTCTGGAGACGGAGCTGCTTGGGAACCCCGACAGCAGATGCGATTCATAGCCCCGGCACTGCCAGTGACATTCTCAGGGCGGTGCAGGCTGGTTCTGAGGCCACTGGCGTCTCACCCCGGGCACTGTGGACACGGGGACCGGAGCGTTCTCTGGGGAGGGGCCGTCCTGGTCACTGCAGGTGCTGAGCAGCGTCCCTGTCTACACCCTCCCCATGCCCAGAGCACCCTTTCCCCCCAAGTTGTTACAACCAAAAATGTCCCCAGATATTGCCAGCTGCCCCCTCAGGGATGCCTGTTGAAAACCATAGGGCTCCAGTGCTGTGAAATCCACTTTTTAAAAACCTTTCAGGTGTACTTTGTAAATGAAAGTCGCGGGCCATTTGGGCCACTGTAACAGATTACCGTAGGCTGGGTGGCTTAAACAACAAACATCTGTTCCTCCCAGTTCTGGAGGCAGAGATGAGGGTGCCAGCAGGGTCCGGTTCTGGTGAGGGCTCCCTTCCTGGCTGTGGACGGCCGCCTCCTCGCTGTGACCTCACATGGCAGAAAGAGGGCAGTAGAGCTCTCTGGAGTCCCTTTCCTAAGGGCAGTGATCCCAGTGTGAGGGCCCTACCCCTGTGACCTCATCACCTCCCCAGGGCCCCACCTCCTAAACCCATGAGACTGGGATTAGGTTTCAACATAGGAATTTTAGGGGAGACAGGAACATTCAGCACATTGCAATTCCCAAGTTCTGTTTTCTTTTGTTTTTGAGACAGAGTCTCGCTCTGTTGCCCGGGCTAGAGTGCCGTGGCGTCAGCCTAGCTCACAGCAACCTCACACTCCTGGGCTCCAGCGATCCTCCTGCCTCAGCCTCCCGAGTAGCTGGGACTACAGGCATGCGCCACCATGCCCGGCTAATTTTTTCTATATATTTTTAGTTGGCCAATTAATTTCTTTCTATTTTTAGTAGAGACGGGGTCTCACTCTCGCTCAGGCTGGTTTCGAACTCCTGACCTTGAGCGATCCTCCCGCCTTGGCCTCCCAGAGTGCTACGATTACAGGTGTGAGCCACTGCGCCCAGCCTCCAAGTTTATTATTTTAACATAATGTAGCAAACACTCAGCAACCTTCCTCCCAGCAGCACCAGGGGTCATAGCTCGGCTGTGGAATGTCACCCACTTTGTGTGACCTTCTTCCTGGCCCCCAGGGCAGTGAGCATCCTGCCATTGTCCCCTTTTCCTTCTATACCTCCTGACCTCACCATTCTCCATACCTTCCGTTCCCTTGTGGGACGGTGCCCACTGAGTGGTAGAACATTCTCCCTGATAACAGTCCCCCAGGAGCGCCCTCTGCCACGCCTCAGCCCCAAAGCAGCCTCTTCGTGTAGATAACAGACTTTTTGGACAATGAAATCACAGTCGCACCACTGACATGGGGTTTCTTGGGTGCCCCACGCTGTGCAGAGCCACGAACACATTTCGTCCTCACCCCAACCCCAGAGGCAGACACTGTGGTGCTCCTCTCCCCATTTCGTCCTCACCCCAACCCTGGAGGCAGACACCGTGCTGCTCCTCTCCCCATTTCATCCGCATGGACTTGGGGCCCAGAGGCCGAGTGAGGCCCCAGCTCCCACAGCCAGGAAGTGTTAGAATGTTCCCAAAGGGCAGATCCTTGACTGCCAGGGACCAGGAAATGTCCAGTGCCACCAGCAACTAATAAAAAGCAGATCAGAGCCAGGCGTGGGTGGCTCACGCCTATAATCCCAGCACTCTGGGAGGCCAAGGCAGGAGGATCACTCAAGGTCAGCAGTTCAAGACCAGCATGAGCAAGAGCGAGACCCCATCTCTACTAAAAAAAGAAAAAAATTGTATGGACTGTTAGATCGGGAGTTGCAGTACCACCAAACAGACAGAGTCACTGAGGCTGCAATTAGCAAGAGGAGTTTATTACCAACTAACTCGAGTTAGGGTCCGTGTCTCAGAGCGCCAACATGCAGTGGCCTCTTCTCTGGACAAAGGACCCCGGGAGGCGCGGGAAGGGCGATTTTATAGGGTCAGTTCAGGCAGCAAACAAAGAGCTGTCCACACGTTGAATATGCATCTATCTAACACAGCAATTGGTTCTATAGCTATCTCTCTCTGCACTCTTTCCCAACATTTTCTTCAGCATTTTATTTCATCTCATGTTACCCCGCGGTTTCTGCAAGCAAGCCGTTATCACAGAAGCACAACTGAGCGGTTAGCAGGCAAGCAAGCTTTACAAGAATGCAGAAATCTATTTTGCAATTGAGCTCTGTGAACAGTTTTGGTCTCTTACA